>NW_020717368.1:67319-93886 GCF_900518725.1 Notechis scutatus | reverse complement strand
TATGTATGTATGTATGTATGTATGTATGTATGTATGTATGTATGTATGTATGTATGTATGTATTTTGAATACAGTGTATTGCCGGGACATTTCATTTTACAAAAGACAAAAAAGATAAAATTTCAGATATATTGATAGTACTAATGATAATACACATAATACACATAATCATATTTATAATTATATTATCTTATTTATAATCCTGTTAATTATACTAGCACACTTATAATTATCGAGAACATTCATATTTTACTCATAACAATGATCTTTCTTCATTAATTTCTACCTCTTATCTCTAACCATTGATAAAACCTATTCCACATTAATGTGTATCTCCTTTATCTTTCATTTTCAATGTCAATCTATCCATCTCTGCACAATCCAGTGTTTTCCAAATTACATTTTCATCTGGTGGGATGTTCTAATTTTTCCAATAATGTGCAAATACAATTCTTGCTATTGTCAATACATGTAGGATTAACTATATAGTCCTTTTATCATAACTTTCTGGTATTATACCAGAGGTGGTATTCAGCAGGTTCTGACCAGTTCTGGAGAACAGATAGCAGAAATTTTGAGTGGTTTGGAGAACTGGCAAATACTACTTCTGACTGGAGATTTTACAGTATCCTTCCCCTGCCACGCCTACCAAGCCACACCCACAGAACTGGTAGTAAAAGAAAATTGAATCCCACCACTGTATTATACCTAACAAAAATATTTCTGGCTTTAAATCTATATGCTGCTTAATCAAATTTTCTAGCAATGTGTGTATTTTTGTCCAACATTTTCTTGCTTTTGTGCATGTCCACCACATATGATAATAGGTACCTAGTGCCTGATTGCATTTCCAACATTTGGTGGACATGTTGATAAACATTTTTGCTTATCTTGCTGGTGGCAAATGCCACCTGTGAAACATTTTATAAAGATTTTCTTTGTATGCAGTAGCCATTGTCAGTTTGTAATGTCTATCCCAACGTTTTTGCCATTTATCTAGTTCTATAATATAGCCAAAGGTTTTGCCCAGATTATCATTGTTTCTTTTAACTTGTTCATCTTCCATTTTAAAGCTTAGTAGGTAATTATACATTTTCTTATCAGTTTTTCATCTATCCCTAATAATATCTTATCAACTGTTATTAATTCTTTATAGAAACCCGATGTTTTCACATCTTTCTCATACTTTGATTGCTTTTGCAAGTATGGCCACCATGCTAAATCCATCACTTGGTTTTGTACTTCCCATCTGGTTTTAAGTTCCCTTTTCTCATTTATCTTTGTAGGATACAGTTTTTTCCAAGTTAATAACGTTTGGATGTATCAGTGCTTCCATTGTAGAAAGCGAGACTGGAATTTTCCTATAGCTTTGTGACTTAATTTTTCCCATACTAAAAATAAAGTATTCCTGACATAGTGTCTTAAATATCTATGTACTGTATTCCTTCCATACCATGGAAAGGCAAGCCACCTTACTTGGAGATCATGGCCCTCCAGTATTAATAATCTTCTATGACTCAGGCTCATCCATTCTTTCACCCATGTAAGTGCAGATGCCTGATAATACAACTCCCAGTCTGGTAACCCAAAGCCCCCAGTATCTTTAGACACTTCTAATATTTTCAATCCTATTCTTGCTTTTTTACCTTGCCAGTTATACTTCAAAATTATTTATTCAATTCCTCAAAATATTTTTTCTCTAATTTTATTGGTATTGTTTAGTATAAGAAAAGGTAATAGGTTCATTTTTATAGCAGCTATTCTCCCTATCATTAAGAGTTGTAGGTTCTTCCATTTCTCCAAGTCCAGCTTAATTTGTTGCATTAACTTTATATAGTTGTCATCTTTGATTGTTGCACATCTTGCTGTTAAGTAGATTCCTAAATATTTCACTTTCTTTACTTTCTAAAATTCTATCTTCTTTATCAGTTCATTTCTCTATTACTCTATAAGATTATTGACTATTGTTTTAACTTTTTCTTTATTTATTTTCAGCCTTGCAACTTCTCCATATTACTCAATTTTCGCTATCAGTCTGGGGCCAGTTTCTAATGGCTCTTCTAGTATTAAAACTAGGTTGTCTGCAAATGCTTGTAATATATACTCTTCTTTTTGAATTTCAATTTTTTAATTTTAATTTTTTAATTTCTAATTAACTGTTCCATAGTATTGTTACGTATTGTTTCCATAGGTCTCTTACTCTCCTATCAATCTGTTTCAAAACCACCAATTGTTTCCCCTTGTGTTGTAGTGTTTCATCTCTTGCCTTCTTGAGTATTTCATCTCTTATCGGTTTTTCACAAATCTCACGTGTACTTCTCTTGGGATTTTCTGCCTCCTCGCATAGTTCGTATGTATTCTAAAAGTTTTGTCTGTCTCCATCTCTTGCCTATCAATCCCTAATGCCTTTGCCAAGATCTCTTTCATCATGTCTGGTAGGTCTTCCTCTTTCTCCTCTTCTATATTCTGAAATCTTAAAAATTGGGCTGCTTTTTTGTTTCTAGCATTATCACTGTACTTTCTAGCTCTTTACTTGCTTGTATCAATCTATAATTTATTTCATCAACTTTTTTCTCTGCTTGTTCTGATTTCTCCTTCATTATCTCAATTCTTTGTTCATTTTTTGTTACCATTTGCTGAAAGTTCACAAATTTTTCATCTATATTTTGTATTTTTTTCCTTTACTTCTCCCATACCATTTCTCACTTCACCTATATATTTTTTATCTCATTATGATTTTTTGTTATGGCTCCAGCAGCTACTGAAAAATTGCTTGCATTTCCTTTTGGAATGTATTTGATTTCTCCAGCTGTAATATGCTCTCTATTAATCTCTGATTAGATGGACTTGAGGATGGCAATGATAGTGTAAGATGCTTTCTTCCCTATTTTGGTTAAATGTGAAGTACTTGCCATTTTGGCAGCTAATATTAATCCCCTCTTTCTCTTTTTTCCCCTTTAATAAACTAGCAGCAGGCACACCCACCTGCCCTTCTAACAGCAAAGGGCTAATCAGCCAAAGGCTAACGATAAACAACTCCCCAACACTTCAATATCCCAGATCAAAATCCATTTCCCTCAACTTCAATCAATTTTCAGTTTCTCAATATCTCAGTCAGTTAGGTTTATAATCCACAAGACCCACTGTATCCCCAGTCTTTGATAGTCCGATGTACCAAGATGTCAAGCTAAATCCAATAATGCACAAGGTCAGTCCACACAGACCATTCTTTATAAGGAGGATTGTTAGGGATAACATGGTTACCTAACTTAGTTTGGGTAAAATAATATATATAAACTATGTTAGTGAGTTTAAGTGTGTGTATCATTTTAAATGTAAAACATGTATTTTGGGTGCGGTTGTAAAATCACCATAAGAGGGAGCAAGAGAGCTCACTGTTTGCTGGCTTTTACTAGATTGCTGACAATGATGGATTGATGGTGATAACTGCGTGTTTTCCCTGCTATTACTGAAGGAAGAAAAGAGTTTTTACTTCTTCATATCTCTAACTGCGAAGAGATATATTACAGGACTGATATTGTACGTTTAATGAACTCTTTTTCGACACTGGACTTTGCTAATGAATAATCCCCGGACGGACTGAACTAGTGTATGATATATGGACTGTTTGACTATGCTATAACTCTTACTGGAATAAAAACTATTTAACTGGCACAGTGTATCTGTTTTACTGAGTGTAAGCTACAACAACGTTTATCTCACATATCTGCCTGCCTGCCTGACTACCATGCACATTCTGCTAGGGTGTGTATCCCTAACAAGGATCAAAGAGCAAAAAGAGAAAAAGGAAAAATATTTATCCTTAGAAATGTCTTTTATACTATCTTGTCTTCTGTCAATTAGTATTTATAATCTGCAAGGCCCACTGTATCCCCAACCTTTGATGCTCCAATGTTCCAAAATGTCAAGTTAAACACAAAATCTTCCCAGGTTCTCAAATCAAACTTTTATCTTTTCCACTTTTCCCACCAGTCAGTCAAAGATATTCCAAAGCTGGTCTGTGCATGCACAGGAGCACCAGAAACTGAAAAAACAGCTCCCCAGCCAGCTGGTCTTCGCACATGTGGGAGCACTGGAAACCAGAAGAGCCAGCTGGTCTTCACGTGCAAATGCTCATTAGAAAGTGGAAGAGCAGGTGGCCAGTGCACATGCATGCACCGGAAAGCTAAGCTTCACGTTTGTGGGACTCCCGTGCATCAGCAAACTGCTCTTCTGATTTCCTATGAAATATCCTCACTTTCTGTTATATTCTTTGTATTACATATGCATAACTTTATAGATTTTTTCCACCTTCATTTTAGTTCCACCATTATCTCAGAAAAGTCTCATTTAACAACAGTGTTGGGAAGATGATTTCTTTTGATCAAAATGGGAACCTGGAAGCAGGATTTAATATTATCAATTGGGTCACACTTCCAAACCTAGCACTACATCGATCCAAAGTGGGAACATTTGATCTCAGAGCTCTCAAAGACAATGCATTCAGTCCTTTTGTTGATGCCATCAGATGGCCAGAGAGATTTAACCAGGTATGTTCTGTTATTTCCTCTGTTCCAAGATAGGTTAATCACTTGATGCTTATTCTATCTATCTTTATAGCCAAATTTAGTTTGAAAGATTCTAAATAGTTTAATGACAGGGATTCTGAGAGTGAGGACACATTTTAGGGACTTCAGGGGATATCCATTTTAGATTATACATGTATATCTGATAGCCGTGATTCATTCTGCAAATATTTTTTAAAAAAATTTAACCCAGAGAAACGTATCTAACAACACTGGTAGATAAAGACTAAGGGTGACATCATAGCAGTGTTCCAATATCTAAGGGGCTCCTCCAAGAAGACGGAATCAAGCTATTCTCCAAAGCACCTGAAGGCAGGATAAGGAGAAATTTCCTAACAGTGAGAACAATTAACCTGTGGAAGAGCTTGCCATTAGAAGATGTGGATCCTCCAACACTGGATATTTTAAAAAGAGATTGGAAAGCATTTGTGTGAGCACTCTATTTGTGTAACTAGATCTGCGTGCGCACACAGTCTTGCCCACCACTTCCATGGCTCGGTCTTTTCTTTGATTTTTGATATTTGTATATGTTTTTTTAAAGGCATGTGAATAGTATTTCTCAAACTGTTATTCAGGCTGCCTAATTAGAAATAAAGTTATATTGCTATTCTAGTTTCAACCCAAGGTTTACGTATTGTACTTTACCCATTTGTTCAATCGGTTCTGCTAAGAAAATAAGAGCAATTATAATTTCCCATTGCACACAGGTACAGCCTCGTTCTTTGTGTAACGAACCTTGCCGTAAAGGTCACAGCAAGACCAAGAAGGAAGGGAAGCCATTTTGTTGTTATGATTGCCTTCCATGCCCAGAAGGAAAAGTGTCAAACTGGACAGGTAAGGTACAATGCTTACCAAGTTTTAATTCATTGGTGATGGTAGTGATATGACAATTATTTGAGTAAAAAGCAGGCTAAATGGAAATACGTCTGTGTTGCTCCATGGTGACACAAGCTCTGACTTTTTTTTTGAAGGGTTGGTGATGTCACTCCACACCTACAGGGACAGAGTTTGCATTTCATCATTTTCTCTCCTTGGTGGATTCATATGGGGCCAAGGGTTAAACTAATTTTTTTATCCAGACCAGAGATCAGAAAATTGGGATTCATATTTTCCATTAATGTGGTAAATTGAAATAGAACAGTTTTTAGTTTACCTTCTTTAAAACCTGGCATGGAACATCCTTAGGGTGTTGAGACTCATAGTACTTGAGGCAGAGTTCTAAGGAGGATAAAATGTGTGTTAGTTTTTGTGGCTGCGCTCAAATAAGTTACTCCACAATTGAGCATGATTGTTCACTATTGACTTTGGTCCTGTCATTCTCTCAATTCAACATATCCCACCAGCTTGTTTTTGCAGAGAAAGCAAGACAATAGAAGGCTATGTGTGTTACCTAAAACATCTCAAGAAAAGGGGGATATAAACCTAATGAATGAAAAATAAATAAACACACAATATTGGGCTCTGAATTACGGCAGCATGAAAGCACCATTGCTAAGGGGTGATGATGAGGAAGATGATGATGATGATGATGATGATGATGATATCCATTTAATCATGTTTACTTCTGGTGATTCTATGGGCCTGATTTCTCCTTATCTTCTGATCTTGGTCTACTTCTTTGTGTTGTTTTATGCCAAATAGACTTTTTTCCTTTTCAGAAATGGATTCTTGTTATCAGTGTCCAGAGGACCAGTATCCCTGCAAAGCCCAGGATCACTGCATTCCGAAAGAGATCAGCTTCCTATCTTTCCAAGAAACTTTGGGGATCACCTTGGCCATTCTTGCACTATTATTTTCTTCCATCACAGCTCTAGTCCTTGCAGTCTTTGTCCAACACAAGGATACACCCATAGTCAAGGCAAACAACCAAGGCCTCAGCTACACCCTCCTGGTCTCCCTCCTGCTTTCCTTTCTCTGCCCTTTGCTTTTCATTGGTCAGCCTCAGAGGGCAACCTGTCTCCTTCGACAGACTGCTTTTGGAATCATTTTCTCTCTAGCAATTTCCTGTGTTGTGGCCAAAACCCTCATTGTGGTCTTAGCTTTCATGGCCACCAGGCCAGATTCTAAGATGAGGTCATGGGTAGGGAATAAGTTGGCCCTCTTTATGGTTCCTTCCTGTTCCCTTGTTCAAACTACCCTTTGTATTGTGTGGCTGATGAGCTCTGCTCCCTTCCCAAATCTTGACATGCACTCGCTGCCGACAGAAATGATCCTGGAATGCAATGAAGGCTCTGCTACCTTGTTTTATTGTGTCCTGGGTTTCATTGGCCTCCTGGCCATGATCAGCTTTACAGTGGCTTTTCTTGGAAGGAACCTTCCAGACAGTTTCAATGAAATGAAATTTATCACTCTCAGCATGCTTCTCTTTTGCAGTGTCTGGATCTCTTTTGTCCCAGCCTACCAGAGCACCCAAAGGGAAATACATGATGGCTGTGGAGATCTTCTCCATTTTAGCCTCAAGTACTGGATTATTGGTCCTCATTTTCTCACCCAAAATCTATATCATCTTGATAAGACCTGAGTTGAATAACAAGCAACAACTCATGTGAAAAACCCTCATAAAATGATTTATAGAAATCAATCAGGTACAAAAGGGGATTTAGATCAGTGATTGTTGCCAGCAATGACACATGCCTTAAGTACTTTTGAAAATGAAATAGCTGTGTATTAATGTAATAATAAAATTTATCTTTATCTTTCCATTCTTTCATGCCTGTGGTGTAATAATTAAAGCATTATAAAGTCTATCATAACATATGGAAAAACTTCCTGATTTTGAGAGCTTTAAACATTGAACTTCTCTACCCCATGAAGCGATAAGATTTAATGAGTCACGGCACTTAGCAATTATAGTCCCTGAAGAAAATTTTGAAAAGTGTAAACAGGAAATACTCTAGAAAACCAAAAGGAAAAGAGTATATTTGAGTGATTCGTATTTCAGTCGGTACAGAAGTCCAAGAGCATCAAAATACAACAGAAGTTCAGAAACTCTGTTCCGGCTGTAGAAATATAGACTCTGAGCCATCTATATGCCTGAAAATGTATGCAGTTTTGATTGATTAGTTTAAATAAGAGTCCCCTACCATGATGTGGCTGTATATATCTGTATTTCCAAAAGTTTGTGCACTACATGGAGTTCACAGCTGATATTTTCTCCTTGTGTCCTGATAGAGAGACATGTGTCATGGTCAGGGGTCTGCAACCTTAAACACTCAAAGAGCCAATTGGACCCATTTGGACTTAGAAAAAAATAACCTTCGGGCAACCCTCCTCCTCTTGCCACCTCCTGAATGGCTGTGGTGGGGCCAGGAGGGTGCGCATGGGCAGGGAGACCCTCCTTAAGTGAGCAGCCCACCATCCCACATGTGCCTTTGCTGCACTTTGGTGCTTGCTTGAGGGGGGTCTCCCCACATGTGTGCATCCTCCCAGCCCCACCACAGCAAGCCAGGGGGTCATGAGAGAAGGGGGAGGAGGGTCACTGAAGTCTTAGTGCAGGAAGTGGCCCTGCACTGCCTTCATGCCACATTTGCATATAAGGCAGCCTTTGCTTTCTGCCTCTTCTGGCTGGAACTTGCAACCTCCATGTTCAGCTGAAGAGCTGCTAGATGGGTGGGGGTGGGGTGGGGGAATGACAACATGGCAAAGCAATGGCCAGAGGCTTCAGGTAGAAGAAAAACTGCATCCCATTAAGACTCTCTTTAAGGAAGTGGCCACCCTCCCTGCGCATGTCTTTGCTGCACTTTGGTGCTCACTTAAGAAGGGTCTTCCCATGGGTGCACCCCCTGGCAGAACCCCAAGTCATGAGAAGAGGAGGAGGGGGGAGGAGGAGGGTAACCCAAAAGGTAGCCTCTGCTGTGTCTGGCAATTGTTCCTCTGCCAGCTCAGATTTCCAGAAAAAAGAAATAAAAGGAATAGCCAAGAAGCCGAAAGGGAGCTTGCTGGCTTCTCCCAGCCATGGCTTTCCAAGAGAGAGGGAAGAGATGCAGACAGAGAGCATGAAAGAGATACACACATACACACACAGAGAGACATAGACAGGGGGGAAACTGGTTGATGGGCAAGCATCTTTGGTGAGGGTTCTCCGGCTTTCTCTGAGCCTGACCCACAGGGTGGGGGTGCGAGCTTTTTCAGGGACAGCCCCCTGAGCTTCTTAAAGTTGCAAGGCATGCCCAGAACCAACAAGGGGTGAAAGGCACATCCAGCACAAACAAGCAAGAATGAGGTGCCGGAGAATCAGCCCCTGGCCTTTCTCCATCCCCCACCGCTGCCCTTACCTTATCAGGCCATGTGAAGGAGGGTGAGGGGTGGGGCCAGGCAGTGATTGGACAGAGAGCCACAGCACAGTACCCCAAGAGCCACATGTGGCTCCGGAGCCATGAGTTGCCAAAATCCAGTCACGGTCTATAATTGAACTCTCTTGAAGCATTAAAAAATGGGATAGATAGCTTCACTACCAGGTAGATACATAACTGGCTGACAAATCATACTCAATGAATACTCCTTAATGGGTCTAAGTCTACATGGAGGGAAGTAAGCACTGGGGTTCCACATGGTTCAGTCTTAGGCCCAGTACTCTTCAATATCTTCATTAATGACATATATGAGGGATTAGAAGGGGAATGAAATTTGCAGATGATACTAAGGAATAGCTAACACCCAAGAAGATAGGTTCAAGTTCTAGATGGCCTCACACTTTCTCTCAGACTTGGACATGAAAAACATTTCCGAAGAAGACAGTAGTCAACTTTTTGTTGTAATATTCCCAATTAAATGGTATTGACTGATCAATTCTGCTAGAGGAAAAGAGGAGAAGCAGCTTAAGAATACCAGAGAGTGGAAGAAGGTGGAGCCTCCTCGCTGATGGACCGTAGATCGTGACTCTCTGCAGCTATGGTCTGTGCTCTTTCATTGCAGAGCCCTGATCATTACAATTAGGGGCTGTAGCTGCCTTGGAGGGGTGGTGGAGTAAGAGGAAGCCACAAGCCAGGTTGAGGGAAGCCACATCTCCCCTCCTGGGCTTGATCTTTTTCCCCCCATGACTGCAGCAGTGGTTTAAAATGGCCACCCCGAAGAGGAGGACTCAGCTGGATTAAGCTTTGTGCAGGAGGGAAGAAAGAGGTGGATAATATCTGAACCGGGACAACTGGGCAATACAACTAAACAAAAGTACCCCGGGATTAAGGTAACATGGAATTTTTAAGAAAAGAAAAGTGAGCAGCGAAATTACAAAGGGACAGGAAAAAAAATAAGAAAATATTTTTGACAGCTAAGCGAGGCTTCGAACCAGGAAAGGAAGAAGCCAGAACTAAAGATTAAACTAAATTGGACTAAAATATTTTGGCAATAAACAGGCATAAAATAAAGCTGAACTTAAGATTGTCAAATAATAATAATAATAATAAAGTTTACAAATTGAAGACTGGACTATTGAGGTTCGAAAAACCCTAAACAAAAAAATAGGGGGAAAAGGTGAAGACTTTGTATAATGGAGAGTGCCACCTATTGACAAAAACTTGAGCTCAAACAAAAGGGAAAGCATCCTGTTTCTGAATGAATTTGTGTGGATATAACTCTAAAGAAATATTGAAACAAAGTAAGAATCTTAGAAAGTGAAAGCAGAACCAGAATAAAGAAAAAAAGCAAGGAAAGACTGACTGTGGGATTGCTTGATCTTTTTGGCATAGACCCTGGGCTGGAATAATTGAGAACTTTAGAAAATTGAAAGAAGAAAGAAGGAAAGTAAAAGTGGTTATTTTGTGGACTTTAACGATCATAAAATACAAGAGTGTGTAATGATGATATCTCTTCAGGAATTAAAAACGGAACTTAAAAATATGAGAGAATTACTACAGGAAAGAAGTGAATCATTTTGCCCTGTGTTAGAAAAAATGGAAATGGCGATTGAAAAACAAGAAGAAAGAGCTTCAGAGGACTCAAGTACTCCTTGTCAACTCAAGGAGAAGACATTTTAAATGGACAATTAACACAAAGAACACTACAAAGAAGTGGGGAAAGAAGGAAGGTTAAAAAGTTGAGATTTAAGAAGGCAATCAAAAGGGGGAATACCTGTGAAGTCGGGAAAGGCAGAAAGACCCAGCAGAAATGGGGAATGGAATATATTAAGAAAGAGAGGGATATAAACTGGCATGAGAAAAGATATGGGGGAAAAAGGGGGAGGAGAAGCAGTAAGAAACAGGTGCATGAAATAAAGAAATACAGAAATAATAAAACATTGAAAAGAAATTGTTTTTTCAGAGATAATGGTTGATGAATTAAAAAGGGGATTCTGCAGGGTGACAAGGGGTAATAAGAATATTTCTGCAATTAAAAATAATTAGAATAAAGGGTAATATAGATACTGTTAACTTTTATTAAAAATTAAGGGGGAAAACTATGCTGCGGAATCCAAATGAAAAGATGTAACGATTATTATTGTAACTTCTTAAAAATAATGGTTTATTGGGAATCAAGATGAGGGAATAAAGGTATATTTTAATCATTCAGGTGTCACACTCAAAGCAGTAAAAGGGGGGAAACCTATACTTGTTTTTTTTTCTTTAGTGTTAAAATTTGTATTAATCTAGAATTTATAAAAAGAATGTTGTAATGGAAAGGAAATATGACAGACTAAAGAACAAACTAAATTAATAAGTCAATATAGACTATTAAAAGCAAAGAGAGACATTGGTAACCTATTATTATTATTATTATTATTATTATTATTATTATTATTATTATTATTATTATTATTATTATTATTATTATTATTATTATTATTATTATTATTATTATTCAAACACATATTGTTTATCTTTATTTTTAAAATAAATATTAAAGGATTATATTTGAAATAATTGAAATGAAACAAAAAGATGCTTCGATTGAGATTAATGAAAGAGGCTAGAATTAATGTGTTTGTTTCTTTCCTTACTGAAAATTTGGAATGGAAAAGGTAATAATAGAATTAAGTATGCATATACAAATGTATAATTGTTCTCATATTTGTATGTAAAGGTGATGACCTGGAAATACGTTGTCCACTAAAAAGAGATTTTTGTTTTTAATGTGAAAAACTGAATAAAATTTGTTAAAAAAAAAAAAAAAGAATAACAGAGAGAAAATTCAGAAAATTTTCCTCTTTATCCTACTATATACTTGCATGGCCATCCTGACTTTAATTTCACTTCAAGTGTGGTTCATCACCCAAATCTTTGCACCCATCAAGCAATCCTCCATCTGGGGTAAGAATGAGGCCACAAAAATAAGGAGAGCACTTTGGAGGGTGGAGAAATCAACTGAAATGAGCAAATCCAAGAAGAATCAGAAAAAAATCTCTTAGGGGCCCTATGAGTGAAATTTCCTCTGAATGTCAGGTAAAAAAGGGGGGGCACCCAAAACCCTTATAAACTCTTCTGAAGATATAACTCCCTAAACTCTTCTGAAGATGTAACCTAGTCTGTAATGAAACATTGGGAAACCAACCCACAAGCTTAGAGAATGGACTTTTACCCACATCCTACACTTGAGCTACAGATGTTTGCCACTATTACAAAGTCTGGAATGGTATAGAACCTTCTACCACAGGCAGGGAGTTAGACTAGAAGACTTCCAAGGTCCCTTACAATTCTATTATTCTATGATCTAACTATGTATCTTAAATCAGTTGTTGCTGTTGTTGCATCTGATTTCCGCACCTCACCCGGTCTACTCACCACACACATGAAATCGCTATGTGTTTGCAATTATGCCTGTGAGAAGCATGCATGTGTACATGAAGCGGGTGTGAGCATACACACTCACATTTTCAGTTCTGAACTAGGCAAACTGGTTGTTAAATGATATGCAGCCCACCTCGGCTTATTAGTGGGATATGGGCCATATTGGTTTCTATAATAAACACTAGATTAGAATATCACAAAAACACATGTATGTGGTGTGTAATTTTTTTTATTTGGCCACCCATCTTGTAGAACATAACTGTTGGTTACAACAATAATGGTCAGAAATTCTGTTTAGGTCAATAAAAGGTACATTAAAATCCTCTTTGAATTGAAACACCTTCAGGATACCTAAGACCGCAACAGTATTATTATTACCACCATTCAGGGTGGGCTTGTAATGTTGCAGGTGTCCCACTCAAAGTGTTGAAAGAAAGGTCATAGGAACAGCCCACAACTCCGCATCCAACCCCACCCCATCCAATCCAACATCACTCAAAACTAGGCATGCATGCCCCTAACTACCTCTATTCCAACCACAACTGGCCTTAAATGCAAGCTACTCAATGTAAGAAGCCTTGTGAATAAAATACCTGAATTTCTCCTCTTACTAAATACGGCTAAATTCTACATTATATTTGTCTGTGAAACACATCTCTCCCTGACTTGATTACCACAGTAAGAGACTATCATGTTTACCAATCAGATCATAAAATCCGTAGAGGAGGTGGTATTGCTATCTTCTAAAAAAAGTCCCTACATCTAAAAAACATCCAAGTTACCCAGGAGTTTGCTATTCCTGAGACCATCATCTGTGAACGGTCCTTAAATATCACATTTTGGTTCTTCCTATGTTACAGAGCCCCTGATTATGACATCAAACATGCAAATAAGCTAAATACACTACTAACATGGGCAGCATCCTGCCCACATGCTTTTATCTTTCTTGGTGACTTCAATCTACCTCATATTAACTGGACTCTTAACGAATGTACAACTGAACCCACACATGCAACCTTCTACAATGCAGTAACAAATCAGGGACTAGAACAACTAGGAACCAACAACACTAGACTTAACAACTGCCTCGATCTCATCTTCTGCAATGAATTCAATTTACGGAATACAAATTAAAGAACCCTTTTCCAACAGTGATCACAACATGATTGACTTTTGTCTCAACATACATCCATATAAAAATCATCACAATGACAAAATCCCCAATTGTAACTTCAAAAAATGCAACTATGATCTTATAGACAACGATCTCTCATCCCTTGATTGGCAAGCTCTATTCACTGGATGCAATACTGTTGAAGACCATTACAACATATTTTTACTTGAAGTCAAAAGAGTCATCAAACTATATGTACCAATAACAACTCCCCAAACCAGAAAAAACAAATTACCAATAACAACAAGGAAACTTCAATCCAAAAAGAGATCACTCTGCTGGAAAAACAAATCTGGTCAAGTTGCCAACTTCAAAAGCTGATACAAAAATTTATGCCACCAGATAAAGACTGAACGCACCAATTATCACATTAAAGAAGAGGAAAAACTTCTATGCACCAATTCCACCTGCGCTTTCTACAATTTTATAAACAACAAACTAAAAGACTCAAGGTCCATTCCACCCCTGAAAGGACCTAGTGGTAAAGACTGCAACGAAGACACCATTAAAGCCAACTTCTTTAATACATTATTTGGCTCAGTATTTGTAAACAGCAATGGATCATGCCCAGTATTTCCTAGTCAAACCACAGACAACTACAATGATCTAATACATATTGATTTTACAGAAGACATTGTTGAAAAAGCACTGCACAATCTAAAGCCATCTCTATCTATTGGACCAGACAGAATATGTGCCTACTTCTTAAAAAAGCTACCCACTGCCATAGCCGAACCTCTAAGCATAATCTTTGAAAAATCTTTCAGGACCAGCTCCTTGCCAAAACTGTGGTCACAAGCCACAGTCATCCCCATCTTCAATAAGGGAGACCCCAGCGTAGTTGAAAATTACAGACTAATCTGTAATGACTTTAATTACTGATAATGGGACTGAGTTTATTAACAATAGATTCCAAACAATGCTAAAATTGGCTTGTGTCAAGCATAAACATTCTGTACCTTACAGGCCACAACATAACTCATTTATAGAATGAAGAGGACAAACGTTACAAGCTATGGATCGCACTATGTTATCCAATTCAGGTTTGCCTGAAACACTGTGGGATGAAGCCATAATATGTAGCAACCATGTTTTAAACAATGTGGTGAACACAACAACTGGTGAATTGCCATTCACTCATTGGCATGGCAGAAAGCCAAATTTAAGTTACCTACACATATTTGGAGCCCTAGCATGGGTGCATATTTCCTCACAAGTATGACTGAAAGGGCAACATACAGCTAAGAAATTATTTTTCGTAGGTTACGAGGCCAACCATAGATTGTTTAGATTTTGGGATCAAGGCACAGCTAATATTTACTGCAGCACTAGTGCTAAATTTCTTGAGCATGTTGGGTGGCATAAACTGAAACAAGAATCCAACAATGACGTTATTATTGACACCCAAGTAGTCCCTAATGATGAAATACTTAAACCATCAATAGCCATTAAAGGGGAAGAACTTTCCCCTAAAATTATAACACTTAATATAATACATAAATTCCATTCGGATTCTGCTTGGTACATTCTAAAACTACACACTGTATTCTTGAAAAAAGAAAAAATTATAAATGTATAATATAATTAAAACAACAATCCATTCCAATTCAATTATATCATTAATATTAATATTCATTTAAATCTTAACATTTTGCACATTACTTTTCAAATTAATATCTTACTTCTATGGGAACAATTATTGTTAGGAATAACATAGGTTACCTAACGTAGTTTGGGTAAAATAATATATATAGACTATGATAGTGATTTTAAGTGTGTGTCACTTTAATAGCAAAACAATGTAATTTTGGGTGTGGCTGTAAAAACGCCATAAGAGGGAGCAAGAGAACTTGATTGATTGCTGGCTTACTGGATTGCTTGCAGACGATGATGGATTGTTAACTGCGTGTTCTTTGCTGTTGCTGAAAGAAGAAAGGAGGTTTGACTTCTTCATATCTCTACTGCGAAGAGATATATTACTGGACTGATATTTGTAAGTTTAATGACCTCTTTTTCGACACTGGACTTTGCAACTGATTAATCCCCGGATGGACTGAACTAGTGTATGATATATGGACTGTTTGACTATGCTATAAATCTTACTGGAATAAACTATTTAACTAGCACAGTGTATCTGTTTTACTGAGTGTAAGCTACAACAACGTTTATCTCATATATTTGCTTGCCTGACTGCCTGACTGCCATGCAGGTTCTGCTAGGGTGTATATCCCTAACACTGGTTATGGGCCCAGCTGCACAGTCAGACTAACCAGGATGTAAACAGGCTTATATAAAGTGAGAGTTTGTGTAGTTACACAATACTGTAAACAGACAGCTGTGTTTTATTAATTATAGTTTAATATCCAGAGAAAGATGGCACAAGTCGATTTACCAAGTTTGTCTCTAATATCCAAACTGGATGGAACAAACTATGTTTCATGGTCTATGAAATGCAGCCTACTTCTACGTAGAGAAGGTTTTTTGAGTATAATTCAAAACCCACCAAAGGTAGATGCATGGGATCCGGAAGATGAGGATGATGCCCAGTAAATACAAGAATATAAACTGAAGAATGAGCAAGCTCTCTGTATAATAGGACTGACACTCTGTGACCAGCAGCTTGTCCATATTTGTGGAGAAGAAACAGCTGCGAAATGTTGGGAGAATCTAAAGAAGATTTATGTTCGAGACAGTGTAGGAGCGCATATAAATCTTACACAGAAACTGTTCAGAACACATCTTCAAAAGAATGGAGACATGTTGACTCATATAAACACAATGAAGAGAATTTTTCAGGAACTGCATGAAAAACAACTTATCTTCACAGAACTGCATCAGGTTTATATAATTTTGTCTTCGTTAGATGAGAGCTATGACGACTATGTAACTTCACTGGAAGTACTGCCAAAAGATAACCTCACATTAACTGACATTACTGGCAGATTAATTGAAGAAGCCAGGAGAAGGCTTGAAAGGGATCAACTCAGAAGGGAACAATAACCAAAACAAGAAGATAAAGAATCTACAACAGCCTATACAATTAGAAAATGTTTTAATTGTGGAGGAAAAGGACATTTGGCTAGATTCTGCAAGAAAGCAAAACGCAACAATGCCAGCCAGAATGCTAAAAGGCATCAAAAGGATGAAAAATGCTTTGAGTTAGCCATGTATAGCAACGAAACTGTGAATAATAATTTATGGGTTGTAGATAGTGTAGCATTGCACTGCATAACGAAAGATAAGAAAAGATTTGTTAAGATGTCCACGAGTTCAAAGCAGATATCGTTAGCTAATGACTGGAAAATGAAAGCAAAAGGTGAAGGTATTGCACATTGTTCTTGCATAAAAGAAAATGTAAAAATGTTATATGTACCACAACTTAAGTTTAATTTGCTTTCGGTTAGAGTTTTGGTTAAACTAGGTTATGTAGTTACCTTTAGGGGAGAAAATTGCATAAAAGAAAAAGAAGGTAAAAAAGTGACTGCAACTTTAAAAGGTGAATTGTATGTGTTAAATGATAATTCATTAGAGGTAGCTAACACAGTTTATAATAACGTAAAACCTCATGATGAATGCATACATTTGTTACACAGATGTTTAGGGCATATAAATTTTAAAATGCTCAAACAAACGGTTGAACTGTCTGAAGGTATAAAACTAAAGCCTTGCAGTAAGTATTTGCACTGCAATGCTTGCAGTCAAGAAAAAAGCAAGGTAATACCAGCAAATAGAATAAATGGATTTAAAACAAAGGAACCTCTAGAGGTCGTATTTGCTGATATTATAGGTCCTAAAAAACCAAGTGTGGGAGGTGCTCATTATATACTAAGCATAATGGATCATTATTCTAGATATGGTTTCTGTTATTTAATGAAGAGTAAAACAGAAACATATCAGAATTTCTTTAATTGGTTGAAGTTTGCAGAAAGAAAAACTAAAAGGAAACTAGTAACTCTTGTAACTGATAATGGTACGGAATTTATAAATAATAAGTTCCAAAATAGACTGAAGATGGCAGGTGTTGAACATAAAAAGTCTGCACCATATAGGCCACAACATAATTCCTTTATAGAAAGACGAGGCCAAACAATACAGGCAATGGCTCGTACTATGTTGTCGGATTCAGGATTACCTGAAACTTTGTGGGGAGAAGCAATAATGTGTGGTAATCATATATTGAATAATGTTGTTAACTCAACAATAGGTGAATTACCATTCACACGGTGGCATGGTAGAAAACCTGACCTAAGCTACATGCACACATTTGGAGTACCAGCATGGGTGCATATTCCTACACAACTGAGACACAAGGGGCAGCATAGGGCTAAAAAGTTATTCTTTGTAGGTTATGAATCTAATCACAAATCATACAGATTCTGGGGAAAAGGTACATCTAGAGTTTACTGTAGTGCTAGTGCACAATTCCTTGAACATGTTGGATGGGAAAAACTGGAGCAAGATTCAAGTAAGGATGTAATCATAGAAACCTACAAAAGACCAAAATCACATATCAGTAATAAGAAGAGTACAATTAAAGAGGAAGTACAGGAAGAGCACATAGGACCAGAAGAGGAAGAAATAGGTGAACAGGAAGAAATAGATAACCAGGAACAGGTAGTACATGAAAGTCCACCTGTAAGCCCTGTAATACCTAGACGATCAACACGTGAAACCAGACCACCTGACAGGTACCAAGCAAGTGTAGTTTGCCAAGTTAGTAAAGTTCCAACTACTGTTGAAGAACTTAAAATGTATCCAGTAAAGGAACAGGAAAATTGGCAAAGAGCAATGGAGAAAGAATTAAATTCATTGATACAAATGGAAGTATATGAAAATGTTAAATTACCTCCAGGTGAAAAGTCCATTGGCTGTAAATGGATATTTAAATTAAAAACAGGTAAAAATGGGACTGTTACCCATAAGGCTAGGTTGGTAGCTCAAGGATTTAATCAAACTACATGTGATTATGATGAGGTATTTGCACCGAGTCTAAAAGCAACAACCTTGAGAGCAGCTTTAGTGTGGGCAGCTAAGAAGAATTATATTATAAATCACTTAGATGTAGAATCTGCCTATCTGCATGCACCATTGCAGAACACTATATACCTAAAGAAACCTATAGGAATTAAGGATGATAAAACAAATAATGACTGTTGGAAACTTAAAAAGAGTCTCTATGGATTAAAACAATCTGGTTACGAATGGAACCAATATATTGTTAAGGAGTTAAACAATATAGGGTTTAAAGCAGGTTTAGCTGATCCATGTGTATTTAAGAGAGAGACAAATGGAATAGTGTCATTATTATTGTTGTTTACAGATGATATTGCCTTAATTACAAAAACTAATAATGAAGCTACTGAAATAATATCATTATTAGGTAAGAGGATAAAATTAAAGCAATTAGGAGAAATAAAACAGTATCTCGGATTGACAATAAATAAAACTAAAAGTGGCTATAAGATATCTCAAGAGGATAAGATTTATCAATTACTAAAAACCTATAAGATGGAACTTTGTAAACCGGCTAAAACTCCAATGAGTCAGGAATTTGGCCATACTGATGCTCAAAGTCCAAAATTCGATAAGACTATTTATCAATCACTAATTGGTAGTTTATCGTACATTAGTAATTGGTCAAGGCCAGATATTGCCTATGGCATTAATCAATTGGCAAGATTCAACGCTGAATCCACTGAACAACACTGGCAAGTGACAAAACGTATATTAAGGTATCTAAAAAAGACAATGCACTATGCATTGTATTTGGAGCCAAAAGATGATCTGATTTTAAGTGCATATGCTGATGCAAGTTTTGCAACAGACATAAACACTAGGAAATCAACTTCAGGTATGGTTATACTGTTAGGAAAAGCATTGATTGGTTGGAGGTCAATTAGACAGCAACACATAAGTATATCCACAATGGGAGCAGAATTTTCATGTCTATCTTTATTATGTACTGATTTAATTCTGTATAAACAGTTGTTATTAGATATGGGAATAACTGTTAATGATTCTATTGCAGTTTATGAGGACAATCAAGCAGCCATACGGTTGGCTACAAATATTGCTGTGAAAATGAGATCTAAGCATACAGATCTTAGATATCTGAATGTAAGACAATCTGTAAAAAAAATGGTTTAATTAGATTGGAATATTGTACGACTGAAGAAAATATTGCTGATCAGTTTACAAAAGCCCAAGGTTCAGTCAAACATAAAGAAAGTTGTGACAACTATGGTTTAAGGATGTAAATATATATATATATATATATATATATTATTATTATTATTATTATATTACCCAAAAGGGGAGAATGTTAGGAATAACATAGGTTACCTAACGTAGTTTGGGTAAAATAATATATATAGACTATGATAGTGAATTTAAGTGTGTGTCACTTTAACTGCAAAGCATGTAATTTTGGGTGCGGCTGTAAAAACGCCATAAGAGGGAGCAAGAGAACTTGACTGTATTGCTGGCTTACTGGATTGCTTGCTGACGATGATGGATTGATGGTGTGATAACTGCGTGTTCTTTGCTGTTGCTGAAAGAAGAAAGGAGGTTTGACTTCTTCATATCTCTACTGCGAAGAGATATATTACTGGACTGATATTTGTAAGTATAATGACCTCTTTTTCGACACTGGACTTTGCAACTGATTAATCCCCGGACAGACTGAACTAGTGTGTGATATATGGACTGTTTGACTATGCTATAAATCTTACTGGAATAAACTATTTAACTAGCACATTGTATCTGTTTTACTGAGTGTAAACTACAACAACGTTTATCTCACATATTTGCCTGCCTGCCTGACTGCCGTGCAGGTTCTGCTAGGGTGTATATCCCTAACACACCCAATTGTTTTTAGTCATTCAAATATATTAACCAAAAATCCAAAAGTCACCAAGCAATCCAAATACACACAAGCTGTTTCTTTTTACACTTTCTTCTTTTTTCACTTTCTCTTCCTGGGGTTACTATTTAGTTGCAAAGTTCCAGTTAAAATGTAATGGATCTTTTAGAAGTCTTATTGAGATTTTACTTTAAATTCTTTTGAAGTCCAGGCAGTCTCCTCCCTCCAGATCCTGCCCTTATTCTTTTCCTCTCTCTTCCTACTTATAGAAAAAAATTTTTTAGTGTCCAGAAATCTTTATTATCCCTTTGGCATTTAATTGTATTTTCAGCTTAATTGCCTATTGATGCCAAAGCGGGTTTTTCCAATTTCTTATTTAGATCTCTTAGTTGTCAATGTAAGGAAGGAGAGAGAAGAAGAAAAAAACTTTCCCTTTTCACTTTCTTTCGCTGCTTCCGACTCTTCTTTGGGAGCGATGTTATCTTTTATAAAATTTAAATTCCAGGGTACCTTAGTTGTTGCTTTTAAACCTGGTCAGCCAAAACGTTCACTTCTTATCTTCCTCCTGCACTTTCTTTTCTGGTTGAGTGCTTCTTTGAGGTGGCCATTTCTGACCACTGCTCCTACCGCCTTCGGGAAAGGGAGTTTGGCCAGCTGAATAGGAGAGATGCGGCTCTCCTCAACCCTGCTGGCGATCTCCCCCCTCTTCACCACCTCTATGGGGTGGCTTAGCCCCGAAGCCAGCTGGCTCGGGGTGCTCCAGTGGCGAGCCCAGGCAGAAACCGTGCACAATCGCGGATTCCTGCCTGCCGCCGAAGCCCTTCAAACTGGAAGTTTTTTCTTTATTTGTATATTCTTGATTGGCCAAGTGTGATTGGACACACAAGGAATTTGTCCCTGGTGCAGAAGTTCTTCTTACACATACAAATAACAAAGTGGTAAATTATAAATCATAAGCTAAAACATAAATCATAAGGTATAAGATTTCCATGATAAAAACATTCCATCTTTCATCAAGGACAACTGAAAGTTACTGAAATTATAAATCAGTAAAAGTAACAATATCAGAGTGGGATTTAAATGTAGGGTATGGCAGAAGATGAATTTGCAACCAAGCTGCATTCTTGAAAGATGATTGGAATAATGTGAAACTGAAGTTTCCAAATGAGGATGTTCAAGTAATGGAAATGCTATCTCTAGGATTAGGGCATACAGTCCATGGCTAAACCCTATTTTCTGCTAAGGTATGTGGTTGGTAGAACTCTTTCCATTCATACCTAAGGTCACTTCTTATTTTCTCTCACAGGTGTATTCTCATTAAAAATGAAATTTAACACTGACATGCATTTTTGGAATCAACACCTTGATAAATATAGTTATCTGGAGATTTAAAAGCACCTCACTGAAATTTAGGCATTTTTATGTTAGGTTTTGAAAAAAGTTTTTGCTAGGTGTTGGTATAGTGTTTTAGAACAGTGGTCACCAATTGGTGATCTGTGGACTACTGGTGGTCCACGAGAAAATTTTTGTAGTCCACTGAAAAATTATTTGCATTTTTTCTATTGCACTAAATCATGGGTCCTCAAACTATGGCCCCTGGGCCAGATATGTGCAATGAACTTTTGTGTTGCTGCAGAGGGTCTTCCCCTTTGAGGTCTTTTTTTAAAAGATCTTTTTTTATTTTTAAACAAACATACACAAATAAATCATAAAAACATAAAATCATCTTCCAATTACATACATACAGTGTGTCGGTTGGTTACAATTTTTTTGTGCATCTTCTCCATAGTTCTCACTTAAATTGTTTGTATATATTCTCAAATATTTCTGAATACATTATTGTCATTGTTAATCATTCATTTGACTATAGTATTATTACTTCATGTTATGCGAGATTTTCCATATTTTTAAATTGATTTATATTATAACAATTTATATTATCATCTTAAGTCCATCCAGTAATAATACATCTTTATATTATATTCTATATAATTCTATTCTTCTTATATTGTAAAATTCTACATATTTCACTACCATATTTTATTTTCTAACCATTGATAAAATAGATCCCAAATCTTATAAAATTGTTTATCTTCTTGTTCTCTAATTTCAAATGTCAATTTACTCATTTCAGCACATTCCATTATTTTCTTAATAACTTCTTCCTGCATTGGTATTTTCTTATTTTTCCAATTTTTAGCAAATACAATTCTAGCCACTGTTAATACATTTACAATCAAATATTTCAATTCCCTACTGTATATTTCAGGTAAGATTCCCAATAAAAATATCTCTGGTTTCAAGTATATGTGTTTCTTTGTCATTTTTCCAAACATGTGTGGATTTTAGTGCAATTTCTTTTAGCTTCTGCACACGTCCATCACATATGGTAATATGAACCTGGTTTCTGATGACATTTCCAACATTTTTCAATTTTGTTCTTGAACATTCTTGCTAGTCTTGTTGGGGGTAAGTGCCACCTGTAAAACATCTTATACAAATTTTCTTTATATGCTGTTGACATTGTCATTTTATAATTTTGAGACCACAATTTTTGCCATTTCTCTAAATCAATTCCATATCCAAAAATTTTCCCCCAAGCAATCATTGTTTCTTTATCTTGTTCTTCTTCTAGTTTAATTTCTAATAAATGTCCATATAGTTTTTAAATCACCTTTTCATCAGTACCTGTCAAAATTTTATCTAAGTCAGTCAGTTTATCATAAAAACCTTCTGTATAAAAATCTTTGTTATATCTAGAGTGTATTTGCACATATGAAAACTGATTCATCTTTATACCTTGTTCTTCTAGTTCTTGCATAGATTTAAGTTCACCCTTTTCATTCAATATTTCACCATATCTAACTGTTTGCTCCTTTTTATATGTTATTGGATAAGAAAATGCTTCAATAGTCGATAACCAGACTGGAATTTTTAAATAACATTGCTTTTTAGTGTCCTCCCAGTTTAATAACAAAGACTCGTGTATATAATGTCTTCTAAAATACCCCCGTGTTTTAGTTCCCTTATACCATAGGAAGGCATGCCACCCCAACAACAAATCATGTCCTTCTAATGTCAATAATCTAGTATTTCTTAGTGTTATCCATTCCTTAACCTTCATCAGGTTTGTTACTTGATAATATAACTCCCAGTTAGGCAAGACAAATCCTCCCTTTATTCTGGCATCTTGCAACAGTTTTAATTTTATTCTCGCTTTCTTTCCCTGTCATATATACTTCAACACTATTTTATTTAAATCTTCAAAGTAGTATTTCCCTAGCCTAATTGGAATTGTCTGAAACTGATATAAAATTCTGGGTAATATATTCATCTTAATTGTTGATATTCTCCCTATTAGTGATAATTGTAAATTTTCCCATTTTGCCAGATCTGTCGTAACCTGTTGTTTGAGTTTAAGATAGTTATTCTCTTTAAGTGTACTACATCTTGCTGTCAGATGTATCCCCAAGTATTTAACCTTATTTGTGACCTGTATCTTCAAAACATCCGCCAATTCTTCCTTTTTTCTTACTTACATATTCTTTGTCAAGATCTTCGATTTATCTTTATTTATTTTCAAACCAGCTACTTTTCCATATGCCTCTATCTTTTCTATCAATTTAAATGCTGTTTCTAATGGATCCTCTAAAATAAAAACCAAGTCATCTGCAAATGCTTGCAGTTTTAATTCTTCCTTTTTAATTTTCATCCCTTTTATATCTTTTTCTTCTCTAATATTTCTATTTAACACTTCCAAAGTTAACACAAACAACAGAGGTGACAGTGGGCAGTCTTGTCTTGTCCCTTTCCTTATGTCAATAGAATCTGTCAATTCTCCCTCTATCATTACCTTTGCTGTTTGTTTATGATATATAGCTTCTATGGCTTGAGTAAATTTCTTACCAAAGCCCATCTGCTCCAGTTGTAATAACATGGATTGCCAGTTCACATTGTCGAAGGCTTTCTGTTCATCTAAAAATATCAAAGCCATTTGTTTTTTAGGATGTGCCTCATAGTATTCCAAAGTGTCCAGAATTATTCTCATATTATCTTTAATTAGTCTCTTTGGCAGAAACCTATTTTGATCAGGATTAATAAAGTTATTCAAATATATTTTAAGTCTTTCTGCCAATATTGAAGCAAAGATTTTATAGTCTGAGTTTAGCAGGAAAATAGGTCTATAATTCTTAATTTTTTGTGGGTCGGTGTCCTCCTTTGGGACAAGTGTGATATATGTTTCTGACCATGATTTAGGTATCATCTTCTTTGACATGACTTCATTCATAACTTCTAACAATGGAAAATTCAAGGATTCCTGTAATGTCTTATAAAATTCTGCTGGAAGTCCATCCAGACCTGGTGCCTTTCCATTGTTTTATTTCTTAAGTGCCTCAGTTAACTCCATCATCATTATATTACTTTCTAACATCATTTCAGTCTCTTTAGGTAACTGGGGTAGGTTGGAATTCTGCAGATATTGTTTAACTCTTTCGTCATCTATATTCTCTTGTTCATACAATTTTCCATAATAGTCTTATATAATTTTTTCTTCTCTTTATTTCCATAGCAAACTTGGCCTTGGTCATCTATTAGTTGCATTATTTTTCTTGATTCTCTCTCCTTTCTCAATTTATATGCTAACCATCTACCTGGTTTATTTGTGTCTTTGAAATAGTTCTGTTTCGCATTCCTAATTGTTTGTGCTAGTTCTTCTTTTTCCATTAATCCCATTTTGTGTTTAATTGTATCTATTTTTAATTTAATGTCCTTTTCTGTGGCAGTTTCTGTAACTCTTTTTCAAGTCTTTTATCCTCTAATACTTTAGAGACTTGTCTTTTCATAATATTTCTTTTCCTTGTATAGTCTATTATCAAGCCTCTGGCATAAGCCTTCATTGTGTCCCAAAGATTCTGCATTGATGTATCCTCTTTTTATTTTCTTTGAAAAAAAAAAGGCCAATTCTTTCTCCATTTTCTGTACAAAGTCTTTTTCTTTTAATATAGTATTGTTTCGATTCCATCTGGATCTTCTTCTTTGTCCTTTTCATTTAATTGTCATTGGATTATGATCTGCCCAGGTGCTTGTTTCTATGTCAATTTCTTGTATATTAGAAATCAATGCCATTGACATCCATATCATATCTATTCTAGACCATGATGAGTTTGAATAAAAAGTGTATTGTTTAGTTTTAGGATTTCTTTCTTTCTTTCCATGCATCTTTTAAGTTTATTTCATCTGTCATTTTAAAAAAAGGATTTTGGGAGAGTCTTTCTACTTTGCTTTGTTGTTTTCTGTGTTGTAAAGTCCAGTTTATCATCTACTATTCCATTGAAATCTCCCATCATGCAAATGTTAACATTGTCAAATTCAATTATTTTCATATGTAATTTTCTGAAGAATTCTTCTTGATTATCATTTGGAACGTAAATTGCTATCAATAGTGTTTTCATATTATTGTCCATTATTTCTACCATTAAGATTCTTCCATCATCATCTATATAAGTCAATTCCGCTGGGATAGTATCTTTAATATATAAAACCACTCCCCTTTTCTTACATCATGTCAATGTGGTAAATATTTTCCTTAACTTTGGCTGTGTCAATATTTGTTCATGTTGCTTTTTAATATGCACTTCTTGTAGGCAGATGATATCAAATTTTAATTTCTCTAATTTATGGAAAGTTTTCCTTCTTTTAACAGCTGAATTAAGTCCATTTATATTAATTGTAATCAGTTTTTTCTCTTTCATGGTTATACTTTATAAGTAGGTTTTGGAGCCCTAGTAGATCTTGGTTCTTGTTGTTCTCTAACTTCCACCTTTCCGCCTACTGTGCCTTCTTCTTTTTCAATCACTGCTTGACAGTCCTCTTGGAATTCAATTAATGACACTTCTCTTTCTGTCTCCTCCTCTTTCACTCTGAAGTATTCTGCATAAAATAATTCTGCTTTCTCAATTGAATCAATTCTGTGTCTTTGTTCCTGCCATGTAAACATTAGGCCTTCTGGTATCAGCCATCTGTAATTCACCTCTTTTTTAAGTAGTATTTTATTCAAGAATTGATACTCTCTTCTCATCTCTCTCACTCTTCTGGGTACTTGTTTCAGGACTACAATTTCCTTGTCTTTATATTTCAATGTTTTCTCTCTTGCTGTCTGTAATATTTGCATTTTAATAGCTTTCTTAGTAAATCTAATGTGAACTTCTCTTGGCAATTTATTTCTC
>NW_020717368.1:33157-52319 GCF_900518725.1 Notechis scutatus | reverse complement strand
CCCAAACTGGGAGTTATATTATATGGCCACCTCGTTAGTTTGGTTGAAGGACTGGGTGAATTTAACTAATAAAAGAATATTATTTCTAGAAGGCCACGACTTACAAAGGGGGTGGCACGCTTTCTTATGGGACGTAGGGAAAACCAGTCAAAAATATTTTCATAGACATTTAATTAGAGACGGGCTACTAACAATTTGGAAGAAAATACGGAAAAAACATTACATAAAAATACCAATATGGATTTCAACAATGGAGGCGATGATTCACCCAAACAATCTGGAAATTACTAAAATGATTAAATATAAAGACTTATTGGACCCACAAGGAAATTTGAAATCGAGGCAGGAAATTCAGGACCAGGGACAAAAAATTGATCAATGGGTTTACCTTCAGATTCAAAGTAGGTACAAACAAGACAAGAAAGAATTTGGAATTAACAACAAACTTCAACAATTAGATAAAATTTTCTTAGGACCGGACAAAAGAAACTTAACAAAATTTTACAATTATTTACTAGGAACAGAATTAGAAGAAGAAATTGTAAAAGGGAATATGATTGGGTGGAGTCGGAATGTAGGACGTAGTATTACACTAGCGGAATGGGAAAAAGTTTGGGGCAGGAATAATAAGATCACAAAATCGGTAGCATACAAGGAAAATCTTTATAAAATGTTTTATAGATGACATCTCCCTCTTTCGAGACTAGCGAAGATGCACCCCAACATGAGTCCGTATTGTTGGAAATGCAAGAAAAAAGAAGGAACCTTTTTCCATATGTGGTGGACATGTACAGAAACCCAAAATTACTGGAAGAAAATCAAAACGTGGTTGGAAGAAATTACAAAAGAGCAGATCGAATATAAATCAGAGTGCTTCCTACTAGGGATCTTTGACAAACAAATTTCCAAAAAAGCTAAATACATAACAATACACATCTTAACCGTGGCCAGATTAGCCTTCGCTCAATACTGGAAACAACATCAAATTCCACCAGATGAAGTGATTATTGATAAAATTTCAAAATGTGCAGAAATGGACAAACTGACTTTGGCACTAAAAAACAAAGATACTTCACTATATTATGATAGTTGGAATTGTTGGTATAATTGGATTGATCAAAGATAAATTATATACCATAAGGCATAAGAGGAAGTATTAACCTATAATAATGAGATAGCGATATATGTATAGAATAGGTGTGTGTATATGACATAAATCAAAGGCTATGAAAAAAGATCTTGCAAACTGTAAAAATAAGAATGCTTTTAACTTTTCTTCCCTCTTTTTCTTTCTTTTTTCTTTCTTTTAAATCTTTTCTTTTCTTTCTTTTCTTCCTTGTTTTTTTTTTCTCGTTTATTTGTGTATGTATCATTGGTTGTTTTTAATTGTAAAAACTAATAAACTGTTTTAAAAAATAAAATAAAATAAAAGATAAATAGTTTAATGACTGAGGTTTCTGAGAGTGAGATCATCTTTTGCGATCTTCAGAGGGTATCCATTTTAGATTATATATGTATGCCTAGCAGCCATGAATCATTCTGCAATTATTTTAAAATTGCTTTTTACTCCGAGAATCACTACTTAACAAGATAGTAAATGTTAGTTTAATGAAGGACTAGGAGTGACATGATAGCAGTATTCCAATATCTCAGAGGCTGCCACAAAGAAGAGGGAGTCAAGCTATTCTGCAAAGTACCTGAAGGTGTGACAAGAAGCAATGGGTGGAAACTAATCAAGAGGGAGAAGCAACCTAGAACTATGTAGAAATTTCCTAACAGTGAGAACAATTAACCAGTGGAAGTTTGCCTTTAGAAGTTGTGGGTGCTCCAACATTGGAGATTTTAATAAGATATTGGACAACCCTAGTGTAGGGTCTCCTGAACAGGTTGGATTACAGTATCTCCAAGGTCCCTTCCAACTCATTAATCCTGATCACTTCCAACTCTATAATCCTGATCACTTCCCGGATGGAAAGCTGCTTTGAAATAGCTGGTATTTTTCAGCTCTGTGGAATTTGAGCAGAGTCACCAGAAATATCTTAACATTATTCCCTCCATTTACAAGTATCTAGAAGGAGAAGTTTATAGGTTGGCCTGAGCAGCTAATGTTTTTCAATCTCTGAATATTTTTACATACAGAAGAAATTATAAAATTTCTAAATTTACTAAAGAAATCACTAAATTTACTAGAAATTACTAAAGGAGTAAATATGCCAATTTACACTTGAGACTACACCCAGGATCCACCAAGTAGCAATAAGCATATATCATAGTCAATTTTGAGAACTTATCTCTAAATCTACAGTTCATGCAAATTCTGATAAAAATAATAATTTAATCTCTTTTGACAATTGGCCCAAGTATTTTCAAAGTCTGTTCCAATTATTCAGAGGGCTGCCAAATTGTTCAGTATAGATTAATTGTAGATGATTGTAACAAATGATGTTTTCCATTTATAGGATTGATGTATGTAATAGTTTGACATAGTTGATATCACCTGTGAATCCTTGAATTGACTCTCATGCTTATTATGACATAGTGCATGTTCTTCTATTGATTATTTTTTTGGTGGGGTAGGACCTCTCTCTTTTTTTTTTTACTTGGGTATGGAAACTGTGTTATGTAGTACCACTGTATATCTGTCCACACTACAGGAGATGCAATACAGACTGGTGTCTGCTGTCTTTGGTTAATCAGATGATTTCTTGATTTTTTTTTCCCCTTAAGTTGTAGAAAGTTTTAAGGTGGTGCTTTCTTTAAAAAAATCCTATTTGGTAAATGGCCTTCTCTATGTAGGGGAGAAATAGCAATAGCAATAGCACTAAGACTTATATACCACTTCACAGTATTTTACAGCCCTCTCTAAGCAGTTTTACAGAGTCAGCATAATCTAGGTCCACATTTTACCCACCTCAGAAGGGTGGAAGGCTGAGACAACCTTGAGCCTGGTATGATTTGAACTGCCAAATTGCAGGCAGGCAGCAGAAGTAGCCTGCAGTACTGCATTCTAACCACTGTGCCTCCATGGTTCATGATTACTTTTCCTATTGGGCATCAATGTATTTATTATTATTCTCCTGCTTAAGTGTCATACTAAGTGTCAATCTCTTTAGCAGAGCATCCATTAGTACACAGAGGCTGATTAAGGTATCTTAATTACTCAGATAATTTTTTAGACTTGCAGATACATCTGGCATGGTTGTCTACTATTTTGACTCTGCTTCTCTTCCAACTGGGATGATGATTGGAGTCTTTATGTAGCTGGATCTCTGTATGGTTGGGTTTCTGCAGTGCTACATGACTTGCTTGTTCTCAATTTTGGTGATTAGGTTATCTAGATATGGGAGTTTCCCAAGTTCTCCTTAACTATGGGTGCAGATCATAAGGGTGACTTCTATGTACTAGAACAGTGGTCGCCAACTTCCCAGCTTTGCAGACTGATTGGGTGGGGGAGAGGGGATGGTGCCTGTTGTGGTTCACTGGAAGCAGGTGCAGATGACTGAAGTCTCGGAGAGCAAGGACTCAGATGAGGGGCCTGTATGTGATGCAGGGATGGGACCAGGACCGTCAGGGAGTGGAATGCTGCCTTTGAAAATTGTGGAGGCTGGCAGCAGTGATGAGATTGCCGAGGAGCCTGTGCTCAGTAGCATGCTCATAGGGCTGCTCAAAGGAAAGAGCAACTGCTGCAGCACAGGCAACTCAGGAGTAAGGCTGCAAGATAATAACCCCTCCCTTAAGAGATAAAAGCCAGCTGAGAAACTGGAGTTCTTTGCAGGAAGCAAAGAAGTTTTTGCACTCAAGCCTGGTGGAGGTTTGGAGTATCTTGATTGGTGTTTGGAGATTCTTTGTGTTTAAAATATTTCTTGGTAACTTTATCTTGTATTCTTGGCAGCCTTGCACAACCTTGGCAAGGCTTATTCTTATCAGAGACAATTAGTTTGAAACAGCTTTTTAACCATGAAGGAACGGAATTAATAAAGAATCATTAAAAGGGTTTTGCTGTTACCTCTATTTCGTGTTTGTTTCCTTGGAACAAGGTTTGAGTCAGAACAGTGCTGCCTGTGCAGCAGGCATTTGTGTGTGCAGCTCCATTTGCATGAGCAGTGGGTACATATGCTTGCTGCAAATGGAGCTGTGTGAGCATGCATGCATGCATGCTAGCCCACCACTTCTGTGGCCCAGTACTAAATGGGGCACGGCCCGGGGGACCTCTATACTAGAATGATTATATGGTTTTAGAGATGCTGCCCTAAGCAATGCCTGTTGTTAGAATGTTCTAAGTATTTATGCTTGTCAATTTATGCCCTCTTTCTTCCTTTTTTTCATCTATTATACAAGTGAGTATGGTTTACCTTTTTCTTAGATTTTTATATTTAGCTAATAAGAACTTTTTAAAAGAGACCTGTGAACATTACTTCCCATTACTTCTCAAGCTGTTATTCAGGCTGCCTAATTAGAAATAAAGTTATATTTCTATATTAGTTTCAATCCAAGATTGTACTTTACCCATTGGTTCAGTAGGTTCTGCTAAGAAAAAAAAATCAATTATGATTTCCCATTGCACATATGTGCAACCTCGTTCTTTGTGTAATGAACCCTGCCAGAAAAGTCACAGCAAGACCAAAAAGGAAGGGAAACCATTTTGTTGTTTTGATTGCCTTCCATGCCCAGAAGGAAAAGTATCAAACTGGACAGGTAAGGTATGATGCCTACCAAATTTTAACAAATCAAAAGAAGAGAGGCGTTGCGGTGTATGTTAAAAATTGATTAAATCCAAATTTAATATACAGTGATGAAGATGGAAGGATACTTCTTATAGAAATAACAATAGAACAAAGGAAGATATTATTGGCAGTAATCTATGCTCCAAATACCAATCAAAAGGAATTTTATTATAAACTCCATAATAAAATCATAGAAATTGGATTAGTTAACATATGCATAGTAGGGGATTATAATGCAGTGTCCAATATAGAAAAGGACTATAAAACCACTAAAAACAATAAGAAAAAGAGAAGAATATTCCCAATAACATTCAACAAATTAGATCAAGAAATGAACCTAAAAGATGCCTGGAGTGAATTGACTACATCTAAAAGCCAATATACTTTCTTTCCTAACCCACACCAATCATGGTCCAGGATTGACATGATATGGATGGATCTGGAATTACTGGAAAAAATAGAAACAGTGGAAATTTTGCCAAACACCTGGGCCAACCATAATTCAATTAAACTGATTTGGAGAGGAAAGAAAAAGACAGGTAAATGGACCTTTAATAAGAGTATCCTGAGAGACAAAGAATATATTCAAATGATAAATAAGGAACTGAAAATATTTCTTGAAATTAATATGAATGAAAACACAACGATTCAAAACTTATGGGACACAACAAAGGTATATGTGAGGGGTCTGACAATAGCATTTGTAGCAAAAAAGAATAGAGATAGGAAAAATCAACAGATTGCAAGACAAGAGAAACTGGAAAAAATGGAAATTAAATTGCAAAAAGATCTGGGTAATGAATCAATTAAAAAAGAATTAAATTTGACTAAACACGAAATAAACTTACTCCAAGAAGAAATGGCTAGAAAATTAAAATTACTTAAACAGCATTACATTGAGAACGTGAACAAGCCTGGAAGATGGCTCTCCCACAAACTAAAAAAAGAGTAGGAGGAAAGAACTATAATAACCCTACAGGATGAGAATGGAATATTGTTTTCACAATCAGAGCAAAAGAAAACAATAGCTCAATTTTTTTGCTAAATTATGCAAAAAAGAAGAAATTTTAATACAATATTTTTTTAAAAAAACAAGTTTTATTAATTTTCAAAACACACAAATCATCATTATCCATTACATGTTTAAACCTTTTTCCATTATAAATTTAACAAGTCAGATAAACTATAATTCTGTTTTAAACCATTTCCATATAAACATACAAAAACCTCTTATCCAATTTCTCTTTACTTCTCTTTACTCTTATTCAATTTCATTATTATTATTTCATCTATTTCTTTCTGACTTAGTTACCATTATTCTCATTCTATATTTCTGCAAGGTTTTATTAATTCTCCCCCCCCCCCCAAAAAAAAAAAACAACATATACACACAACACACAAAACATAAAAAAAATCTTTTTGGAAAGTAACTTGGACCCAGGTATCTCTCTCTTCATGGACTTCAATTATATTCATGCTCATCTTACATATCATTACTTATTTTATTTACCATTCTAAGTCTTCTATATTAACTTATCCACATATTTCACTCTTCTTAATTCTATCTTAATTAATCATCTTAATTTGAGTCATTATATTTGTATCTTTTGTCCATTCTTTATTGTCCCTTTGTCTCGTTCCTTATAAAAAAAAAGAAGTTTCTCCTGAAATCACTAATCAGAGTATGATGCCTTTCTATCTCCCCCCTAAATTAATCAAATTAACCTTTAAAATAACGCCCAATACCCAATCCGATTTTGCTTGGTACATTCTATCTAAATAGTACATCCAGAATAATTAAATACATAGTTAAACAATATATCTAAATATTAAAAACAAATACTATAATAGGAATTTTATAATAACATCAATACCATAATCTTATTAAACTCTTTAATTAAAACTCAATATTCTAAACCTCCCCTCATATTATTAAATTTTAAAACCAATCATTATTAAACATTTCAACATTTTAATCTCTTATCAACTCTTAAACCATTTAAGTTTTCTATTTCTGATACAATACTACAATATCATCTTATGTACCTTGCAAAATCTTTTTGAAGAAGTTATACTTTATCCTTTATCCCTAAAAAAGATTCCTTTTTTCCCATTTAATTTCAAAACTTTGTAGCTTTTCTCCACCTTTTCCCTTTCTTTCTTCTCCCAACAAACCTTTCTACCCCCCCTTCTTCTAGCCTCTGCCTTACTGGCTTCCCTTCTCTGTCGTGTTCCTTTTCCCTTTTGTTTACTATCATTATATTGATTTTGCACCTTATTTTTCCCTTTCTTAAGTGTTTTTTTAAATCTTAAGTCCTTTATTTCTCTTCCTTTCCCTCTTCCTTCTTTCTTGGTCGAGTTCTGAAATTCATTAAAAATGGCTTCCTTTCCTTCTTCTTCTTCTGCTGTCTTCATCTGTTGTAATGTTTGTTGATAGTTAATAAGCGCCATTTCTAAAAAAAGGAAGTCTTCTTTCAAACCAGCTTTACCATTTTTTTTTGCTTGTTCATAATCTTTTCTCAGTTCCTCAATAGAGAGAGCCATTATAAATCTTTTCTTTTCTTTTCCCCTTCTTTCTTCTTACAACAACCAGAATATTCCAAAGAGAAAATAAAACAGTCCCAAAGTTATCAATCCGTCCAAACCAAGGCAGAGTTCTCACTTTCTCCTCCTGGGGTAATATCAATCAGAGAAAAAGAAAGTCCAAATCTGTTTCTTAAAATCTTAAAATCTTATTGCATTATATTTTAGTCTTCAAATCCTTAAGGCATCTCCTCCAACAAAGTCTTAGCATACAAATATTTTTTTTTTAGTCCTCTCTCTTCCCACTCATCGCTTAAAGCCAGTTTTCACCTAAAAAAAATAGGTTTCTTAATATCCACTTATTTATTCCGTAGGAAAAGAGGGTAAGCTTTCCTTTCAGCACCACCAAACTGCCGCTTTTTTCCTCTTCTAGAAGGTATCATTCAGAAAGTCATACTTTTCAGGAATTTTGTTAAATATGTCTTAGAGTCCTAGGAACCAAGAAAAACTTTCTCCTTTCAAAAACTTTCTCCACTTCCTCCTGCGCATTCTTACCCGGCTGCCAGCTTCTTTGTGGCGGCCATTACAGACCGCCGCTGCACCATCTTGGGAAAAGGGGTTTCTGCCGGCCGGGGAGGGGGTCTGCAACACCCCCTAACCCCTCTCCGGATCCCCCCTACCTTCAGCTGCCCCTGCAGGGCAGCCTAGCTCCATACCCGTCCGGATCGGAGCCCCAAAAGCGGCTAGCACAGCAGGGATCGCGCAGCTTCGCGAATCCCTGCCGCTCGCGAAGCCGACAAACCGGAAGTCAAGAAATTTTAATACAATATTTTGAGGACAAAGAATTACCCATCATATAAGAAACTGCTCGAGAGATATTGAATGATAAAATAACCTTAAAAAAGGTAAAAGAGGCAATTGGAAGACAGAAAATCAATAAAACCCCAGGAGCAGATGGAATACCTGCGGAATTCTATAAAGAATTCCAAGATATACTAGGTGACCTGCTGATGGAAATATATATTATTTATTTATTTATTTATTTGGTTTGTCAATTTCTTATAAGATAATAGGTATAAGTAAAAACATAGTTATGAATACATGGGTACATAAGAATAAGAAATGAATACATAAGAATATGAATACATAAGAAAATAAAAAATACATAAATACATGAATACATAAGAAAAATGAAAAAATAAAAGAAACAATAGGATAGGGATGGTAGGCATGTTGGTGTGCTTATGCACGCCCCCTACAGACCTCTTAGGAAAGGGGTGAGGTCAATAGTAGACAGTCTAAGGTTAAAGTTTTTGGGGTTTGGGGTATTCCAGACATTGACCACTCTGTTGCTGAAGTTGTATTTCCTGAAATCAAGTTTGGTGTGATTAACCTGGAGTTTGTATCTATTGTGTGCTCTTGTATTGTTATGATTGAAGCTGAAGTATTCATTTGCAGGTAGGACATTGCAATGTATGATTTTATATACTATACTTAGATCGGACCGAAGGCAGTGTAGTTCTAGGTTTTCTAGGTCTAAAATTTCAAGTCTGGTGGCATAAGGTATTCTGCAATGAGTAGAGGAGTGGACAACTCTTCTTGTGAAATATTTCTGGACTTTCCCAACTGTGTTAATATCAGATACGTAATGTGGGTTCCAGACTGATGAGCTGTATTCAAGTATTGGTCTAGCAAATATTTTGTATGCTCTAGATATTAGGGTAATATTACCAGAGAAAAAGCTACGTAATATTAGGTTAACAACTCTGAATGCCTTTTTGGCTATGTAGTTACAGTGGGCTCTAGCACTTAGATCATTAGAGATGAGTACTCCAAGATCCTTGACAGAGTTTGGATCATCAACAAGGTCTTCACTATTCAGACTGTATTTTATTTTCTGATTTTTTTTGCCAATATGTAGGACAGAGCATTTATTTGTTGAGATTTGAAGTTGCCATTTGTTTGACCACTCTGATACATAGTCAAGATCTTTTTGAAGGGTAGCAGAATTATCTGTGATGTTGAGTAGCTTTACATCATCAGCGAAGAGAACACAGTTGCTCTTAATATGATCACAGAGGTCATTTATGTAAAGTATGAAAAGAGTTAGTCCTAGAGCACTGCCTTGGGGGACACCACTGTTGACAGGTATAGAATTTGATAGGACACTCCCAATTTTGACCATTTGTTGTCTGTTTGACAGGAGTGCTTCTATCCAGTTATGCAGGTGTCCAGAGATGCCATAAGATTTTAGTTTAAGGAGTAGTTTGTTGTGTACCACTGAATCAAAGACTTTACAGAAGTCTATGTAAATTGCATCTATTCCTTTGCCCTGGTCGAGTTGGGTAGTCCATATGTTTTTGCAGTGTCAGAATTGCAGATTACATGATAGTTGTTTTTTTTCCTGAAACCAAATTGTTTATTAGAGAGTAAGTTATTTGTTTCTAAGTGGAGGATGATGGATTGGTTAATAATTGATTCCATGAGTTTACAGGTGACACAGCATAAGGAGATTGTTCTGTAATTTTCAACTAGGCTGGGGTCACCCTTTTTGAAGATGGGGATGACTGTGGCTTGTGACCATAGTTTTGGCAAGGACCTGGTCCTGAAAGATTTTTCAAAGATTATGCTTAGAGGTTCAGCTATGACGGTGGATAGCTTTTTTAAGAAGTAGGCACATATTCCGTCCGGTCCAATAGATAGAGATGGTTTTACATTGTGTAGTTCTTTTTCAACATTGTCTTCTGTAAAATCGATATGTTTTAGATCATTGTAGTTGTCTGTGGTTCGACTAGGAAATACTGGGCATGATCCATTGCTGTTTACAAATACTGAGCCAAAGAATGTGTTAAAGAGGTTGGCTTTAATAGTATCGTCATTGCAGTCTTTACCATTAGGTTTTTTGGGGGGTGGGATGGACTTTGAGTCTTTTAGTTTGTTGTTTACAAAATTGTAGAAAATGTGGGTGGAATTGGTGCATAGAAGGATTTCTTCTTGTTTAATGTGATAATTGGTGCATTCAGTCTTTATCTGGTGGCATAAATTTTTGTATCGACTTTTGAAGTTGGCAACGTGACCAGATTTGTTTTTCTGCCAGAGTGATTTCTTTTTGCATTGAAGCTTCCTTATTGTTATGGGTAATTTGTTTTTTTCTGATTTTGGGAGTTGTTATTGGAACATATAGTTCGATGACTCTTTTGACTTCAGGTAAAAATATGATGAGGTCCTGAATTGTGCCAAAATACTTCAAACATTGACGGAAGCTCTGATATCCCTCATTCCCAAAGAGCAAACAAATCCTCACCAAATTAGAAATTACAGACCTATCTCACTCCTGAATGTAGATTATAAAATTTTAGTGGAAATAATTGCAGATAGATTAAAAAAATATTGAATGATATTATTCATCCAGACCAGAATGGTTTTCTCCCAAATAGATATATTAAATATATATATAAGAATAATAATGGATGTCCTAGAGTATTATGAAACCAAATCTAACAACCAAATGGCGTTAATGTTTTTGGATGCCCAAAAGGCATTCGACAATTTAAATTGGCAATTTTTGATTGAACAATTATCTAGGATGAAATTTGGTGAAAAATTTATAGGATTAATCAAAACAATATATTCTATACAAAATGCAAAATTAGTAATTAATGGAGAAACCACAAACAATATAAAAATAAGCAAAGGAGTGAGCCAGGGATGTCCACTTGACCCATTACTATATAACTTATCAGCGGAAGTGTTGTTAACCCAGATAAGGAAAAACCGAAATATCCAAGGGTTGACTATTAAACAGGAAACATACAAACTGCAAGCATTCGCTAATGACATGGTCTTCATAATGGACGACCCAAAAGAGTCAAGCAAAAATTTAATGCAAGAGATAGAGGCATTCAGTAAAGTAGCAGGACTCAAAATCAATAGAGAAAAGACTAAGATAATAACCAAAAATTGTACTAAAAAGCAAAATGAGGAACTGACAAAAGAATTAGGTATTCAGACAACAAAAAAAGTAAAATATTTAGGAATTTGGCTTACAGCGAAATGGTCCACAATAAAGGCTGTTAACTATGACAAGTTGATAGACCAAATACAAAAAGATCCAGATAGATGGGTAAATTTACAACTTTCTTGGATGCAAGGATAGCCACCATTTAAAAAAAAATGTACTACCAAAATTTTTGTATCTCTTTCAAACCATGCCAGTCAAACTAGGGAAAAAAATTCTTCAAAGACCTGAACAAAAGGATTAGTAAATTTATTTGGCAAAAGAAAAAAGCCAAAGTAAATTATAAATTAATGCAAGATAGTAGAAGTAAGGGAGGATCTGTGCTCCCAGATTTTGAGTTATACTATCAAGCTGCAGCGAGTACCTGGATCAAAGATTGGATTAACCTGGAGGACAAAAGAATATTGACAATACAAGGCTTTGATTTACAGATTGGCTGGCATGCGTTTCTCTGGGATGGGAAAAAATAAAACCCATAGCTACTTTCAAAGACACTGGATAAGGGGCGCTTTGTTATATATATGGGAAAGAAATAAAAGAAACCATTATGTGAAAATACCTCTCTGGCTATCTCCAATGGAGGCACTAGTATATCCCAATGTTATGGATTTGAACAAAACAATAAAATATAAAGAATTAATAACAGATGAAGGTGACTTGAAAACACAGATACAATTAAAAACACAGGGAATTGAAATTGGGTGGTGGCCATACATTCAAATTCAAGCAAAACACAAAAAAGATAAGGAACAATTTGAATTTTATAATACAGATCAGGAATTAGACAAAATTTTACAAGGAAGTAAAAAGAAGATGATTACCAAAATGTACAATTATTTATTGAAATTTAAAATGGAAGAGGAAACGGTTAATGAGAGCATGATAACATGGGCTAAAAATTGTGGTCACAATATTGAATTAGAACAATGGGAACGAATTTGGTGAACTAACTATAAATTAATGTTATCAGTCTCATATAAAGAAAATATTTATAAAATGTTCTATAATTGGCACCTCCCACCAGCAAGACTTGCTAGGATATTCCCTAATATGTCACCCAAATGTTGGAAGTGTAACTTTAACCAGGGAGTGTATTTTCACATGTGGTGGACATGTCCTAAAGCCCAAAAGTACTGGTCTAAGATACAGGCATGGTTAGAAGAGATGACAAAACTAAAGATTAAATTCAACCCAGAGACCTTTCTACTTGGAATGACAGAACCAACATGGACATCACATATCATTACAGCGGCAAGGATAGTCTTTGCCCAAAACTGGAAATCAACAATGATACCCACGACCTGGCAATAACTAATAAAATCCACCAATGCACAGAAATGGTTAGACTAAAAAACAAAGAAGAGGGGGAGTGTTTTACAATTTGGAATATATGATACAAATGGTTGCATAAAAAGGAAGTAAAGATGTCTAGTGAAATTGATTAAAAAAACAACAAGGGAAAATGGAAATAAGGATAAATGTATATATAGCTATGTATATATGTAAAGTAATATAAGTAAATAAATATTTTATAATTGTAATAATAACATAAATAAGTAAGGATTTAGGAAACAAGTTATAGACTTTCTTGTAGCAAATGACTTTAAATGACACTAATAGAAATGTACACTGCTATGAAAACGTTGCAAAAATGTGAGAACGTGTTTCTCTTTTTTTTAATATTCTTTTTTTTTTTGAAACTTTCAATAAACATTATTTTTAAAAAAGAAAGAAATAGATCTGTGTTGCTCCATTATGACACAAGCTCTGACCTTTTTTGAAGGGTTGGTGATGTCACTCCATGCCTACAGCATTTCATCATTTGCTCTCCTTGGTAGATTCCCATGGGGCCAAGTGTTAGGCTAAATTTTTTATCCACACCAGAGATCAGAAAATTGGGATTCATATTTTCCATTAATGTTGGAATTTTCACCCCTGGTGGGATGCTATAAAATACACAAATGGTGAAGTGCTCTAAAGAAAAACAACACAGGGATCCAGTTATGGATCATTGATGTTTTATTTCCATAGATTTCATAGGAATCATACACACTTGTAATATTCTTTGTGTAGAGATTTTGCAGAATAGGGTGAGAGTTACAGAGAAGTTCAGGGTTTAGAAGAGAACAAATCATGCCCATTTTCATTAAAATTGAAATAGAACAGTTTTTAGTCTGCCTTCTTTGAAACCTGGCATGGAACATCCTTAGGGTGTTGAGACTCATAGTACTTGAGGAAGAGTTCTAAGGAGGATAAAATGTGTGTTAGTTTTTGTGGCTGAGTTCAAATAAGTTTCTCCACAATTGAGCAGGATTGTTCACTGTTGACTTTGGTCCTGTCATTCTCTCAATTCAACATATCCCACCAGTTTGTTTTTGTACAGAAAGCAAACCAATCGAGGACTGGGTATTGTATGTTACCTAGAACTTCTGAAGGAAAAGTAGGATTTAAACCTAATCAGAGGGGGTATTCAGCAGATTCTGACCGGTTCTGGAGAAATGGTAGCAGAAATTTTGAGTAGTTCGGAGAACTTGCAAATACCACCTGAGACTGGAGATTTTACAATATCTTTCCCCTGCCACACCCACCAAGCCATGCCCAGAGAATTGGTAGTAAAAATTTTTTGAATCCCATAACTGAACCTAATGAATGAAAAAGAAATGAACAAAGGAAATGGTTGTTGGGCTCAGAAACATGTCTCATGAAAGCACCATTGCTTGGGAATGATGATGTTACCTAGTTTTGCCAGTGGGCCTGGGGAACCCAGAGAGGGATGGAGCTCATCAGGTGTGTAGTGTGATCTGCTGTCATCAGGGAGGGGGAGGGGAGTTGGTTTTTGATTTTCTGTTTTTTGTTGTTGTTTTTCCCAAATTTTGTTCTATTGTACTTTACTAATTTATTTGATACTTTTTGTTTGTTTTTATTGTTTCTACTTTTATTTTTTGTTTTAAATATGGTTTTACATTGTGTAAGCCACCTCGAGCCACCATGGGCGAATAGACGGCAATATAAAATAAATAAACAAACAAACAAACAAACAAATAAATAAATAATCCATTTGGTCATGTTCACTTCTGGTGATTCTATGGCCCAAGTTTCTCCTTATGATCTTGGTCTACTTCTTTGTATTGTTTTATGCCAAATAGACTTTTTTCCTTTTCAGACATGGATTCTTGTTACCAGTGTCCAGAGGACCAGTATCCCTGCAAAGCTGAGGATCGCTGCATTCCAAAAGAGATCAGCTTCCTAACTTTCCAAGAACCTTTGGGGATCACCTTGGCTATTGTTGCTCTTTTATGTTCTTCTGTCACAGCTCTGGTCCTTGCAGTCTTTGTCCAACACAAGAATACACCCATAGTCAAGGCCAGCTACACCCTCCAGTTTCCCTCCTGCTTTCCTTTCTCTGCCCTTTGCTTTTCATTTGCCTCAGAGGGCAACCTGTCTCCTTCGACAAACTGCTTTTGGAATCATCTTCTCTCTGGCAGTTCCTTGTGTGGTGGCCAAAACCTTCACTGTGGTCTTAGCTTTCATGGCCACCAAGCCAGATTCTAAGATGAGGTCATGGGTAGGGAACAAGTTGGCCCTCTTTATGGTTCCTTCCTGTTCCCTTGTTCAAACTACTCTTTGCATTGTGTGGCTGGTGAGCGTTGCTCCCTTCCCAGATCTTGATATGCATTCTCTGCCTACAGAAATGGTCCTGGTGTGCAATGAAGGCTCTGCTGCCATGTGTTATTGTGTCCTGGGTTTTATTGGCCTCTTGGCCATGATCAGCTTTACAGTGGCTTTTCTTGGAAGGAACCTCCAAGAAAAGCCAAATTTATCACCCTCAGCATGCTGCTCTTTTGCAGTGTCTGGATCACTTTTGTCCCTGCCTACCAGAGCACCAAAGGGAAATACATGGTGGCTGTGGAGATCTTCTCCATTTTAGCCTCAAGTGCTGGATTATTGATCCTCATTTTCTCCTGCAAACTACATCACCTTGATAAGACCTGAGCTAAATAAGAGGCAACAACTCATGCATCCTCATAAAATGATTTATAGAAATCAGTCTTGTATACAATGAATTGCATTGATAGCTACCTTAAAGCTTTTTAAAACAGAGTGGCTAGGTTTAAGTGTAATAGTAAAATATATAACGTTCTCTCCATTCAACAATCCCTATAGTATAGTAATCAAAATATTCTACCACAAAACGCAGACAAACTTCCTAATTGTGAGAGCTTTGAATAGATGAACCATCCTTCTCCATGGAGCTACAATACAAGATTCAATGAGTGTGTAAACTATAACAATTGTTAAAGAGTATAGGCTTTCAGTCAGCTAAAATGTCAGAATATCAGATTGTTTAAAATCTGACAATTGACAAACTCCACTCTGGCTACAGACATGTAGGCCGCAGTCCTTCTAGATGCCTTTGCTCTGGAGACCTGGAAATTTTTCATCAATTAACTAATAACCCAGAAATTTTAAGGCCATAGAAGACAGGAACTCATGTTCAGAAGGAGAAGTTTTATCTAATGCCACGTGTTGTCATCCTGATATTACTGTTATTATTTCAACCTACATTGTGCCTAATGTCCTAACTGCTACATGCAATATCTATTACACTCTGCCCTCAAATAATTGATATTATTAGGCAGAGAACTTCATCATTATTGAAGTTATTTGTCAAGTCTATACATTTTCTGACCCTGTGACTTTCAGTTAGCATCCATCTCATGACCTGGGTAAGATTAAGTAAGCCAAGATTTTGGTTAATCAGAGCATTTTTATAAGGGCTTTTCCTACAGCAAATTGTATTGTTATCTCAAGCAGGTGGTACTTGGGGTATAATATGATTAAGAGAATGTCAATGTTCCAACTGATGAACCCAACTACACTTGAGACCTTCCAATCTCTGAATGCAAAACTTTATTGGGTGCATCATTTCAGCACTCCTGAACGCAAAAGCAGCTCTACCTAATTCCCACGTGAACCCACATAATAATAGTATAGATTTCTCCCTCTCCCCCATTTAGTGCAGGTCACATCATCCAATTCAGTGTCATTATATTGTTAGGTGAAAAAGTCTCTGGTCATGGCAAACATTTGCTGGAATATCTTTGGCTCTCATGGCTTGACTTCTTGAGATCTGGAGCCTGCATTCCATCTCATCCTTCCCTTCCCCTTGATTCTTTGACAAGTTGAGAAGCGATAATGGTTACAACAGCATAAGTATGTTTCAAACTTGACAGAGAGCATGTATGGGAAAAGATCTCATGCTTCCTTTATCAAAGGAGACAACTCCTCCTCTTCCTCTCTCTCTTTTTCTCCACATCTTCAATAGGAGTGTCCCAGTTTCAATGTAGACATTATTTGTGGCAAGCTACTAAATGGAAGTTAAATCCTCTGAGGTCAGATGGACTATAATAAATCTATAATATCACAATTATTTTGATTGTTACTTTCATTGCTAGTATGCTATATCCCTCATTCATTAAGTCTACAGCTTGACACCATTTATATAAATGTTATGTATAATTATTATTATAATGCTGCTCATCATTTAACAATTTCTAGTACATCAGATCTGTAGACAGCTATTTGAAGTTACAACTGCCAAAACATCTTAGGGAGATATTTACACTAGCAAGATTTGAACAGCTCAACACAATGGTCAGATATGGGAGATTCCACCCTACAATGGATGTCTCTGCATTTGTAGAGAGGCAGAGGTAGAAGACCTGGCTCACATCCTATTTGATTGTTGCCTGTATAAGAGGGTGAGACACAGTTACCTTGGTCTACATACCAGACAAGTGACCCATTGGAATCCCCATATCAAAACAACTTACCTTATGTGCAGCCAGAATCTGAAAATAACATTTAACACAGCACAGTACTTAAGCAAAATGGTTTGGTTGAGATCGGCATATGTGGGACTGATCGGGGTAGATTATAGGGGTGATAGCAAAATATAATTTTATCATATTTTATTTATCTATATATTAAATTATTGTATTTTATTCCAATTTCATTTTAAATTGTATCTTATTCCAATTTCATTTTAAATCATATTTTATTCCAATTTCATTTTAAATTGTTTTTATCAGATTTTAGTAATAATTTGTGTCTGTAATTCTGCACTTTGATATAGCCCAAGGGCTAATCAATAAAGTAAAAGTAAATCTTTGAATGGAAATTCACTGCATTGCCTTGTATTCATTAAGAAGAGCGGCCTTGAATTCACCCTGTTTTGCTGTGAAATATTGGAAATCACCAGTGTAGCTATTATTAAAAAATGTTCACAAATTCTCATAAGCTTTTATTTACTGTTGACATCCAGACCACAATTGCATTTATTTTGACATTCCTTTTTTCTCAAAGATCAACTGTAGTGAGCTTTAATTTTTTTAGAGAGCTTGATATTTTCTATACTGGATTCTATGCATTAATTTCTCACCCTTTCACAGATAAAGATGCCAAATGGATGAACAATCGAGAGTAAATATTTTATGCTACTTTCCCTGTTAATGCAAGTATGGGACATTATTTTACAGTGGTAGCAGTGATAGTAGTAGTAGTAGTAGTAGTAGAAGTAGTAGTAGTAGTAGTAGTAGTAGTTTGGAGAACCAGGAAATACTACCTCTGACTGTCCCTGCCCCCATCTATTCTCTGCCTCCCTAGTCCCAGCTGATCGGCTGGGTCTTTTGTTGCCTTGCACAGGAGAATGGAGCTGGAAAGCAGGTTGGTGAGGTGAGGAGGGAATGGGGATTTTGCAATAAACTTCCACTGCCCACACCCACCAAGCCATGCACACCACACCACATTATGTCCACCAAGCCACGCTCACAGAACTGGTAGTAAAAAAATTTGAATCCCACCACTGATTTGGCTGGTATTCTATGAGTACAGGTGAAAGTCCTTCAATGCACAAAAATAGTACAAAAATAGTTCAGGTACCACTTTGACTTTTTCAATCACCATGGGCCCTAGAGAGAGGGAGGGAGGAAAGGAGAAAAGGAGTGGAAGAAAAAGAGAGAAAGATTGTTCCTACTTCAAATAACTCTAGTCTCATAGTAACATATTCACAAAGAAAAAGCAAAACTGAAATATGCAACTGTTGTTTTCTTCTACAATACTGCAAAGTACTAGTAATTTTGCAAGATGATTATCTCCCATGTAGTTGCCATTCTGATAATGGTATCTTCTACTTCATATCCCAAAGGACAACCAATATACCTTGGCACAAGAGAGAAGCTCTTATCAAAATATATTACTAAAATATATCTTGACATTCAAGAAAGGAATCCAATATAGACTGCTTGGTGATTTTCCTCTGAACATATCTAGTGGAAAGTGTGAGAGAAACTAAATCATCCAGAAATCCTTATAGGCTCTGATGTCCATAAGATGTTTCTACCTAATGACACTCTTTCTGTTTCTGATATTACTGCTACTGCCTCAGACTATGTCTAATCTCCCAGTTGCTACTTGCAATATCTATTACCCTCTGCCAATAAGTCACCGGTATTATGAGCCAGGGGACCTCAGCATTGCCGGTATTATTTCTCAAGTCTATACATTTTCTGACCCTGTGACTTTCAATCAGCATCCATCTCACAACCTCCTAAATGAGATTGGGTAAGCCAAAATTTTTATTAATTGTAACATTTTCCATAACAGGGTTTCTCGACACAAATTGTATTGTTAGTTTAAACAGACAATTCCACCAAGAAAGGATAAATGGGAAAGAATCATGTGCTAACATGTGTTCTTTTTATACTAGCCTTAATTTAACATGTGCTTTTTTTAAACTAGCCTTAATTTGATGAGTATGGTGAACATTCTTATTGAGCTATTCAACCTTCCAACCTCTTTCTTTCTTTCTTTCTTTCTTTCTTTCTTTCTTTCTTTC
>NW_020717368.1:2932-33057 GCF_900518725.1 Notechis scutatus | reverse complement strand
TCTTTCTTTCTTTCTTTCTTTCTTTCTTTCTTTCTTTCTTTCTTTCCCAAGTATGACTGAATACACAAGGAATTTGTCACTAGTGCATAAGCTCTCAGTGTACATACAATCAACAAAGTGATATAATCATAAGATACTAATAGGCGAATGTAATAGGAAACATATAATATACTCCACATAATATTTCACAATACCAAATGCAAAAAATGTCAGACATGAAAATATTTTCTAGGCAAGATTCAACCCCTTGCCTACTTGAGAGATTGCTTAAAGGAAATCATATGATATTGATTATAGGTAGTCCTCAACTTACAATCACAACTGAGCCCAAAATTTATGTTGCTGATAAATTTGTTAAGTGAGTTTGTCCCATCCCATGACTTTTCTTGCCAATATTGTTAAGTGAACCACTGCAGTTGTTAAGATAGTAACATGGTTGTTAAGTGAATTATAAATACATAGACACTGAGTGATTTCCCCCACTGAAGATGCATGGGTGAATGTAAATAAATAAATAAGAAATAGAAAGATGAGCTTTGAATAGTCCAAATGGGAATGAGTCCACCCATGGCTTCCAGATAAATATTACTGTTAAAATGATATTTTAAGACAACTCTGATTGTATGGTCTAAAGGTTTGGAAGAAAATTTAGCAAGTTTCTGAAATCATTCAATGTATAAATCACACTGCAGATTTGTGACTCAGATTTACCAGCATACCCTGGCCTTTGCGTTTGCCATAATGGAGATTAATGGAAATCCCCAGATATTATCCAATATCTCCCTGGGCTTCCACATCTATAACAGCCATTTTGTTGCAAGTTGGATATATTTCGCCTCACTGGAGCTTCTCTCCACATGGAGCAACTTTATTCCGAACTACAAGTGTGATAATAAAGATAATATTGTTGCAGTCATTGGGGGACCTGATTCAGATGTGAGTTTCTTTATGGCAACTATTCTGAGCAATTACAAGCTACCACAGGTAAGATGTGAACATAGCGCTTAGAGTCTGAAAAAACTAGAAGGGTGTCCCTTCAGTCTTGATATAGTTTCTGTGTGTGATATAACATGTATAAACATTACAGATCATAATGGATAATTTGTAATAGAATGTATAAAAATACTGGAATAGCATCTTAAAAAGTGATACCCTATGAATCACATTAATAGACCTCCATAACTTTGGAAGAAATTGACCCAAACCTTGAAGAACAAGAAGCTGGAGTGAATTTCCACATCCTCTATTGGTAACAAAATGAAATTAATGCCAGCCACTATCACAATGCCAGGATGCCAAAATTAAATTATTGTCAGTCAGGATGGTGTGTGTTTGTGTGTGTGTGTACACATATATAGATGATAGATGGATGGATGGATGGATAGAGATAGATAGATAGATAGATAGATAGATAGATAGATAGATAGATAGATAGATAGATAGATATAGTGATAGAGATATAGATAGATAGATAGATAGATGATAGATAGATAGATAGATAGATAGATAGATAGATAGATAGATAGATAGATAGATAGATAGACAGACATAGATAGACATAGATAGACATAGACAGAGAATATAGATATAGATCTATTTCTTCACAATGTAGAAGATTTTAATATTCATTAGAATGTGTGATATGTAGCTACCTTATCTTTTGATTGGGTTGTGCAGTATACATTTTGATAGCACAAAGATACAAAATCTCCCTGCTGATAAACCTTTAAAAGCTGAGAATAGACAGAAATGTAGACATGGACACGGGGACACACACACACACACACTGCATAACAAATACCTATAGTTTCCTGATATTATGAATTGGGAGATTGGATGGATGGTACAATATTTCACAGCAAAAGCATTTACCAGGATTGTATAAGAGTTGTGTATTTGTATGCATGTACATCAAAATAAGCAAAATGCCATGTCAATCTCCACCCTAACAGGTCTTAGTCCTACCTACTTTTCTTCTTCTTCTTCTTCTTCCATTCTTTCCCAAAATATGACATGGATATCCTCCCTTTGGACAATACAAGTTGTACCCACACTCATCCTATCTACTTAGTCTTTCTTTTCTTTATAGCTTGGATATGGTTCTTCTCCTGTGATTAATGACCCATCCCAACATGTCTTCTTCCAGTGGATGTTCCCTAATATTAACCAACAGTATGTGGGAATGCTCCAGCTGCTTTTGCTTTTCACGTGGACTTGGATTGGCGTCATTTTTATAGAAGATGACAATGGCCTCAGGTTTGTACAGAAGGAACTTCCAAAGTTTTCCCAAGGGGGTATCTGTTTTGATTTCATAGAACCATTGCCACCTCTATATTTTAAAACTGGCATTCATGAAATGGTAGACTCATGGGTCAAATTGTACCTCTTGATAAGTGATAGCAAAGTCAGTGTTGTAGTCTTGCATGGGGAAATTCATACTATGATCGTTTTGAGAATGTTTCCCAGAATTCCAGAACTTGAATACATTCCTAGGAACTCAAATGGTAAACTCTGGATGATGACAGCCCAAATGGAGTTCACTTCTGTTCCTTTTCAACAATTTTGGGACATAGATATCCTTCATGGTTCCTTAGCCTTTGCAACTCAGTCAAAGGAGCTGGTAGGTTTCCACAATTTTCTTCAGATGAGAAACCCTTATGTGGAAACAAGAGATGGTTTTATTAAGGACTTTTGGAAACAGATATTTGATTGTTCCTTCCCAACTTCCTTGGAAGACGAAAATGTTTGGAATCTCTGCAGTGGGGAGGAGAAGCTGGAGACTCTTCCTAGGTCTATTTTTGAGATGAGCACGTCCTCCCATAGCTATAGTGTCTACAATGCAGCATATGCTGTAGCCTATGCATTGCAATCCATGAGATCATCAATATTGAAACATGGAATTATGTCACAGGAAGGACATAAGAACCTTCTGAATTCATTTCTGTGGCAGGTAATATCCTGAATACATAAAGATTATGTAATTCAGCCTCCAACATATGGTTAGATATTAGTTTACTGTCTATGTAAAAAGGTCTAAAAGCATAGCCTTTTCCCATTAAGCCCCAACTATAGGAAATGAACTTACTTTAATGGGTAGCCTAAAGTATGGATTTTAGCGAATTCAGAGACAGGAGAGCACTGGCTCTCTTATCATCTGAAAAATCCAATGACATTATTTTGTTTTTCTGCATTTCATTCATTTCTTTTCTATTCAAGCTAGTTAATATAATAGCAATAGCACTTAGATTTATATACCACTTCACAGTGCTTTTATAGCCCTTTCTAAGAGGTTTACAGAGTCAGCATATTGCCTCCAACAATTTGGGTCCTCATTTTACCCACCTTGGAAGGATGGAAGCAGTGATGGGATTCAAAAAAATTTACTACCAGTTCTGTGGACTTGGCTTGGTGGGCGTGACAGGAATTCCCATTCCCTCCCCACTCCAGGGCAAAGATACTGTAAAATCTCCATTCCCTCCTCACCCTACTAACCTGCTTTCCAGTTCTGTTCTCCTGTGCAGGGCAACAAAAGAAAACCCAGCCAATCAGCAAAGAATAAATGGGGGCGGGGCCAGTCAGAAATTGTATTTCCCAGTTCTCTGAACTACTCAAAATTTCTGCTACCAGTTCTCTAGAACTGGTCAGAACCTGCTGAATATCACCTCTGGATGGAAGGCTGAGTCAACCTTGAGCCAGTGAGAATTGAACTGCCAAAGTGCAGTCAGCTGGCAGTCAGCAGAAGTAGCCTGCAGTGTTGCATTCTAACCACTGCACCATTGTGGATAGTTATAATAGATAACTTACCTTGGTTACTACTATTGATTCGTTTCTTTTGCTATTTCTTTTTTCTGTTATGTTTCTATTGGTATAACATGCATAGTTATAATTAATGATATTCTTGGTTTAACTATATTGTGCTCATATTTTTGTCATATTATTTTTTATCATTAATACCACTTCAGGTGAACTGTGATGTTGAATTGCAATTATTGATAATTTGTATAGATACAGCTAATTCTGACTTCTCAAATACACTTACCCTTATAAGGCATTATAATATTTGTATAATTTTTGTATAGCTTTATCACTTATTTCTTTTGGTTCCACTGACAATTTAGTTCCACTACCATCTACAAAAAGTCTCATTTAACAACAGTGTAGGGGAAATGATTTCCTTCGATCAGAATGGGAATCTTGAAGCAGGATTTGATATTATCAACTGGATCACATTCCCAAATCTAAGTCTACATCGAGTCAAAGTGGGAAAATTTGATCTCAGAGCTCCTGAAGACCAGGTGTTCAATGTTTCTGTAGATACCATTAGGTGGCCAAAGACATTTAACCAGGTATTTTCAATATTTCTTCATTATATTTTTCCAACCTTTATTATTTTAACTCAAGATGCCAAACTTACTTAATAATCCTTCTTGCTCCTATTTTTCCCACTACAACCCTGTGAGGTGTATTGGGCTGAAAAACAGTGATGGCTCAGAGTCATGCAGTCAATTTTCATGCCTATGGCAGGACTAGAATTAACATTCTTCTGGTTTTTAGGCCAGCATTTTAACTAATGCACCAAATTAACTTTCCTATATAGTTGGGGTCCGTATTATTTGTTCAGGATGCAGATCATACAAATAGTTGTATGGTCCTTAGACAATTTTTTAAAGCATTTTGCAGTGAATCAGATCTTTTCTGGCCAAAATCCATAGCCAGCTGATTTCAGTACCTACAAACATGTTAATTTTTCATATTATTACATAGAACTACTTGCATAATGTTTTTGTTCTTTTTAAAAGGTAAACATAACAAGAATATGAGGGGAAAATATAACTAATTTAATATTGCAGATGGCACCAACTGATATAACAACACACAATTGTACTGCAAAGCCATTGCCTCAAACCAGGAGATGGCGTTGCAGTAGTGCAAATGTTTGAATTAGATTATTGTGATTATGATTTAATTACTTACAGGACTGTAATACTAGATTTTGGTTGGGATAGAAAATAAATGTATTGATTTAGAGCCATTTGCTCTGTGTCCATTCCTTTCTCAAACTAAATGTCTATGGAGATTCTTAGGCATCCAGGTCATAGTTGTCCCAACTGTGCTTTTTCAACAGGCAACTGGACTTTCTTGTTTTTATTTGAAGACATTTTGAAAAGCAAAACATCTTCAAAGAAAAACAAGAAAGCCCAAGTGCCTCTTGAAAAAGCACCTTTGGCTCTTTCTCAAACTATTGCATTATTCTGATTATCAGATTAGAATTACTTTTATGTGGTTATCTCAGTAATAACCCAATATTTCAAGATTCTGCCTTGTTGCTTTGATTTCCTTTGATCAAAATGGAAACCTGGAAGCAGGATTTGATATTATCAACTGGGTTACATTCCCAAATCTAAATCTACATTGAGTGAAAATTTGATCTCAGAGCACCCAAAGGCAAAGTTTCCAGTGTTAATGTCAGCCATTAGGTGGCCAAGAAGGTTTAACCAGTTATTTTTCCCATACATTTGGGGTTCAGCTCATTGGTTCAGGCTACAGTTAATGAAATTGGTTGTATGGTCATATATAACTGTATGGAAGTTAGCTGAACTTATTTCCTTTTTTTTTTTTTTTTAGTAACCTAGACCTTTTCTGCCACAGAAAAGTGATTTTCTACCAAGGTTGTAATTTTTATACAGTTGGGTAGAGAATACTTTTGCATATTTTTTTTAAACAAAGGTAAATACAACATGATTTTGAAATGAAAATGTAACACTGCAAATGGTAGAATTTGGTGGCATAAATCACCCCACAATTCCACTACAAGACTATTGCCTCAAATCTGGCACAGGTACAAATGTTTGATTTTTTTTTAAACTTGGTTGCTTATAAGATTTTAATAATGCCTTTTGGTTGGGATCGAAAAAAAATGCATTTATTTAGAGGCACTTGCTCTGTGCACATTCCTTTCTCAAACTACTGTATAATACGGTTGTCTAATTAGAACCAATGTTGTATAGCTATCCCAGTATCAAATCAACATTTAAGGCTTCTGCATTGTCTGCTTCTCCTTGTGCCTAGGCTCAGCCTCTGTCTTTGTGCAATGAACCCTGCCATAAAGGTCACAGCAAGAGCAAGAAGGAAGGGAAGCCATTTTGTTGTTACGATTGCTTTCCATGTCCAAAAGGAAAAGTTTCAAACCAGATAAGTAAGGCTATCATGGATTGAATTTGAATTTGTAAGCAAGTGGTGGTATTTGTAAAACAGCATGTAAAGATCAGGCTGGATAGAAGTTGGTCTTCTCCTTTGTGTGAATGTGTCAGGGTAATGATTTAAGAGCTTACCATGATTACGATGATGTAATGTTGGGAATGTGCCAGAAAGGTTTCTGGGCTGATACCACTTTAAGATCCTGTAATAAGAAGAGGCCCTGATGGGGCGTATCTCTCTCTTCATGTGTACTTCCATGCAGTAATTGTTGATTTCTGTTTGTTTGAGGTCTGACTAAAGTACTTGTATGTATGCATTATTTGTAGATAAAATCACTATTTAAAATGCAAACCTCTGTATCAGCTCTGAGATTCAGTTGCCAAGAATGTTATAAGGAATGAAAGGAGGCTGGAGGAGTTGGAAAGTTCAAGTTTATTTTGTATGTCGCATTAAGAAATTTTAGCTGCAGTTAATTGGTTCTCGTGATTAACAAAGTGTAAGAAGTGGGAGGAGAGAAAGTGGATTGTGTGAAACGCACTGAAAATGACTTTCAGTTTTGGAAATTTCCATAGATGTACCAGAGCTGTTCCTAATAAATCAATTGGAGATTATGCTTGTCTCGGAGTGATTGATCACCATGGACAATTTCTGCATGCCTAACACTCTGTATTTGCTCCTGGGTTGTCTCACATAGTCACACTGTTCGCACTCTGACAGAATGCCAGAGGCATCTTCAGGATCCAGTGCATTGCCCAGTAGGGTAATTTAAAAAGTAAAATGTCCATCACAAGAGCTACACTATAGCTTTCATGATTATTTCCTTCCTGTAGATCCCTTTTGGGATAGGGGCTTGATCCAATTGTTTATCCAGATCTGAAACATATCTGAAAACAGGGATCCATGTTTCCAATGTTATGGGAAATAGCTTGACTTTTTAATTTTCTTTTTATATAATGGCTTAAAATACATCCACATGTATCCGCACTACAAAGAATGTAAAGGGAGGATTTTGGAAGCATCAAAATTTGAGTTCATATCTATGTATGAAATTTATGTAATTATTTTACCTTTTTATTTTGCCTTTATTACGGTCAACCCTTGAAACGGTGACAAATCCAAACGCCATCTCGGGATTGCCACACAAGGGGGAGGAACATCTAACAGACAGTGGGTGGTGGTACTCACAAGCAAACAGCATTGGCAGCCAGAACTGTGATTGATGAAGGCGGAAGTGTGAGTGCTAAGCAAGACTGGCCCAGAAGCAAAACCAATGATTTGCTGGTTGTTTGGCCAGATCAGCTGGAAGGACGGTGTGATGCCAGCCTACTTAGGCAGCTGGGAGGCGGAGGGTCCTAGCGCTAACTATGTTTCATCTGAACTCACTGTGTGCCTAGATTCTACCTCAATAAACCATGAGTGACATCCTGATTGTGGTTTTGGTACAGAGCTTGAGAATTACTTTATAAGTAACTCAAGCTGGTGAATATGCAAAAACTCCTTTCTCTTCCTCTTTTCCTCACAACAAGATTATTGTGAGGTTGAATGGGTGAGAGAAAGTAACAGGCCCAAAGTCGTCCAACTGTATCTCCTTTGTAAGATGGGAGTAGAGATGAAACTTTATTTACAAATCTTTCCTGTTCAACATGCTATTTTTTATGCATGGGGTGGGAGGACTGTTACTGTTATTCTTTTCTCAAGATAAACAAGATTATCAGAAGCAAAACACATATCAACAATGTCTTTTTAAAAAAAAATGGAATTGTGTTTTGAGTCCCCAGTTTCTACCGACAATCAGTTTTAAGGAAATGGATTCACATCTCTAAGGAATAAATGTGGAACTTTATTCAAATGTTTCAAACTACCTCATCTGTGGCAGATGAAAAGGACAAACCTGCCCATTTTCTGCATAATGGTCTAACAGTGAGACTCAGGTTCCAGTCAGGTTTACCCATTGAATATCATGGTCAGCTTGGCCCTCTCCCTAAGTTGTCACTGGGTTCTTATTATACACTGCTCAAAGAAATAAAGGGAACACAAAAATAAGACATCCTAGATCTGAATGAATGAAATATTCTTATTAAATACTTTGTTCATTATATAGTTGAATGTGCTGACAACAAAATCACACAAAAATTATCAATGGAAATCAAATTTAGCAACCCATGGAGGTCTGGATTTGGAGTTACACTCAAAATTAAAGTGGAAAAAAACACTACAGGCTGACCCAACTCCTTAAAACAAGTCAGAATGAGGCTCAGTAGTGTGTGTGGCCTCCACGTGCCTGTATGACCTCCCTACAATGCCTGGGCATGCTCCTGATGAGATGACGGATGGTCCCCTGAGGGATCTCCTCCCACACCTGGACTAAAGCATCCCTCAACTCCTGGACAGTCTGTGGTGCAACGTGGCGTTGGTGGATCGAGTGAGACATGATGTCCCAGATGTGCTCAATTGGATCCAGGTTTGGGGAACGGGCGGGCCAGTCCATAGCATCAATGCCTTCGTCTTGCAGGAACTGCTGACACACTCCAGCCACATGGGGTCTAGCATTGTCTTGCATTAGGAGGAACCCAGGGCCAACTGCACCAGCATATGGTCTCACAGGGGGTCTGAGGATCTCATCTCGGTACCTAATGGCAGTCAGGCTACCTCTGGCGAGCACATGGATGGCTGTGTGGCCCCCTAAAGAAATGCCACCCCATACCATTACTGACCCACTGCCAAACCGGTCATGCTAGAGGATGTTTCAGGCAGCAGAACGTTCTCTACGGTGTCTCCAGACCCTGTCATGTCTGTCACATGTGCTCAGTGTGAACCTGCTTTCATCTGTGAAAAGCACAAGGCACCAGTGGCGAATTTGCCAATCTTGGTGTTCTCTGGCAAATGCCAAACGTCCTGCACGGTGTTGGGCTGTAAGCACAACACCCACCTCTGAACGTTGGGCCCTCATACCACCCTCATGGAGTCTGTTTCTGACCGTTTGAGCAGCCACATGCACATTTGTGGCCCATTAGAGGTCATTTTGCAGTGCTCTTGCAGTGCTCCTGCTGTCCCTCCTTGCACAAAGGTGGAGGTAGCGGTCCTGATGCTGGGTTGTTGCCCTCCTACGGCCTCCTCCATGTCTCCTGATGTACTGGCCTGTCTCCTGTTAGCGCCTCCATGCTCTGGGCACTATGCTGACAGACACAGCAAACCTTCTTGCCACAGCTCGTATTGATGTGCCATTCTGGATGAGCTTCACTACCTGAGCCACTTGTGTGGGTTGTAGACTCCGTCTCATGCTATCACTAGAGTGAAAGCACCACCAGTATTCAAAAGTGACCAAACCATCAGCCAGAAAGCATAGGAACTGAGAAGTGGTCTGTGGTCACCACCTGCAAAACCACTCCTTTATTGGGAATGTCTTGCTACCTGCCTATGCTTTCCACCTGTTCTCTATTCCATTTGCACAATAGCATGTGAAATTTATTGTCAATCAGTGTTGCTACCTAAGTGGACAGTTTGATTTCACAGAAGTGTGATTGACTTGGAGTTACATTGTATTGCTTAAGTGTTCCCTTTATTTTTTTTTGAGCAGTGTAGTTGGAAAAGCTGGAAAACAGAGGGCTAGTTGTATTGCTTAGAGCAGGGTTTATCAAACTTAAGGCCCATGGGCTGGATCTGGCCCACAGGGTACTTAAATCTGCCCATGGAATTAGCTTGGAAATAGCAAAGGACTTGCCCATAGTGCCTCTGGCAGTCAAAATGGGGCATGGGGGGTACATGCTCTCCCACACCCAATTTTCAGCCTAGATGGTTCCTGCACCACCCAGCTAACCAAAATGATTTGCATATGGCCCGCTGCACCCCATTTTGGCCAGCAGGGTGCTGCCAGAAGCTGTCCAGGCTAAAACAGGGCACGGGGGCTGTGTGTGGCCCCTCCTGCTCCCTCTTTTGGTCAGCAAGGTGCTGCAGGAGGCATTCGTCCCATCTCCCCCTCTGCCAGGCCCATGGAGGAGAATTACAAGGCTAATCCAGCCCTCAAAGAAATCTAGTTTGACACCCCTGGCTTAGAGCATCTGAAGGAAAGGTGGATATATACTTAATGAACGCATAACAAACAAATTGACATTTGTTTGAGCCATGCCTAATACCTCAATCATTTCTTGAAATTGGTGCAATTTTATTTGGAGATCATTTTATGTAATGAGCCATTCTTTGTAACTTGACTAGACTTGCCAAATTCTTAATAACAAAAGTTGTTTATTTTTTCCTTTTCAGATATGGATTTTTGTTACCAGTGTCCAGAAGATCACTATCCCAGCAAAGCCCAGGATCAGTGCATTCCAAAGGAGATTAGCTTTCTATCTTTCCAAGAACCTTTAGGGATCACCTTGGCTATTGTTGCTCTTTTATTTTCCTCCATCACAGCTCTGGTCCTCATGATCTTTGTTCAGCACAAGGACACTCCCATAGTCAAGGCCAACAATCGGGGCCTCAGCTACACCCTCCTGGTCTCCCTTCTGCTTTCCTTTCTCTGCCCTTTGCTTTTCATTGGTCAGCCTCAGAGGGCAACATGTCTTCTTCGCCAAACTGCTTTTGGAATCATTTTCTCTGTGGCAGTTTCTTGCATGGTGGCAAAAACCCTCACTGTGGTTTTAGCTTTCATGGCCACCAGGCCAGGCTCCCAGATGAGGTCATGGGTTGGAAAAAGACTGGCACTTTTTATAGTGCTTTCCTGCTCTTTTGTTCAAACTACTGTTTGTACTGTGTGGCTGGTGGTCTCTGCTCCCTTCCCAGATCTTGACATGAAAGCTTCACCTCAAGAAATAATCCTAGAGTGCAATGAAGGCTCTGCTGCCATGTTTTATTGCATGCTGGGTTTCATTGGTCTCTTGGCCAAGATCAGCTTTACAGTGGCTTTCCTTGGCAGGAAACTCCCAGACAGTTTCAATGAAGCCAAATTTATCACCCTTAGCATGCTGCTCTTTTGCAGTGTCTGGGTCTCTTTTGTTCCAGCTTACCAGAGCACCAAAGGGAAATATATGGTGGCTGTGGAGATCTTCTCCATTTTAGGCTCAAGTGCTGGATTATTGGTTCTCATTTTCTCTCCCAAACTTTATATCATCTTGATAAAACCTGAGCTGAATAACAGGCAACAACTCATAAGAAAAATCTGCATAAAGTGATTATAGGAGTTAATCTCCTTGTACACAAGAGAAGTTAGATTAGTGGCAAAACCTTTCTGGGTTTGCAATGACAAATGACCTAAATGTTTTTCAAAACAGAAAAGCTGAGCATAAATTTAATACTAAAATATATTATGTTCTATATTGCTTCATTCAATCATGGTTATGGGTAATAAAGAGAATGATTTACCTCATAGTATGGGCAAACTTCCTGAGTATGAGACCTTTAAAAAGTGAACCATCCTGCCCCCTGAAGCCATTAATTCAATGAGTCACAATAATTGAAGAGATTGTATAGAAAAATTCTGAACTGAAGCTTGGTGGTTCAAATCTGGATTGTTACTTAATGAACTCGAATGAAATAAACATATGGATGACAAACATGACATTTCAAAGCAAGCCCCAAAGGAGATGGGCTTTCATCTTAACACCATTTGTGTCATCTTGCTTGTTTTGACCCTATGTGAATGTACCACTAAACTGGTCTCTTGTTTTAGGAAGTCACATTATTTTGAAACTTTTTAGGGAAAGAGAAAACCTTTGCTGAAATCATGGGTTAGAAAATTATTTTCTGCTTCTACATAGGAAAGAATTTATAATGATGATGAGTAGGTGTTTGAATTCCCCATAATTATCCAATTGATGCTAATTACTTGGACAATTCCTTTAGAGGACAAGGGATTTCCTGGTAGTGACCTGGTAGCAAAACAGAGAATCAAGATTGAAGAACCTTCTTAATCTGGGCTTTTGAAATAATTGGGTGCCCTGGATATACTAATGAAGTTGACACTGTTGGCCATGCAAAAACAACAGCATTTGGATGATTGGAAAAGAACAAGTGACATGAAGTTAAGGAGAAGATGTGTATTCATGGTGATGAAGTTTATTCTTTTGATACTGCTGCTACTTCCTTGGACAACATGTGACATTCCAGTTGCTAAATGCATAATCAGTGACCCTCAGAAAATCAATCATAAATATTACCAGTCAGGAGATGTTGTCATAACTGGCATTAGTTTGCAGAGCTACGTGTTTTCCAATCCTCTCAATTTAGAAAGGCATCCCTCTTATGAAGTCCTTGATGAGCTCATGTAAGCAATTGGTGCCTTGTACCAAATGTAAAAGGTTGTGAGATTCTCCTTGTTTTCATATTTTCAATCAAAAAGGATAGCAACACACTATTCTTAAACTTAAATGGGCCAGAATTTTCATCCATTAAAAATTATGAACAGTTAATTCAGCAATTTAGACAGTCTTCCCAAGCAAGTTATCAGCTAAAGATTCACTGGGTGGAGAAATTAAGATGGATTTAAATCCCTTCATTGTGCCATATTATTCTCATACTCATTATTGTCTTTCTGTAACTTACCATTCATTTTAAGAGAATTTATTTGTTTATAAAATTTGTTGGCTGCCCATCTTACCATAGTAATTTTATTTTAATTTTATAATTTTATGGATGTAAGAACTGTCAATTTCACATTCCTGGTACAACAAAGGAAGACTGACAATTACTTATTTTCTCTTAGAAAAAACATCCTATCTTTCAGTAGGCATTGTGAAATGAAAGTTAAGTGAAAACTGTCAAAAATGTAAGTTAGAAAAACAATCCCTAACAATCTCAAGGTGGTATTTGAATATTGTGCATGGAATAAATTGAACTTGCAACTAAGTAGTATGCTTGGGTATTGGTTAAAAATACAGTAATGGGAAGCTCACCTGCCAAAGGTAGGATGCTCAATTAACCTAAATCCTATCTCTACACTATTAGTAGGCCATGCTACTAATGACTACACTGTAGTTCCTACTAAAATATACAGTTGTAGAACTCTCCATACATAGCTAAGATCATGTCCCATTTCCTTTCAGAGATATTCCCTTAATAGAAATTAAAGTTAACATGGAGTTGGATTTTTTGAAATAAACATCCAGACATTAATTATTACACAGAAATTTAAGGTCACTTCATTGAAATGTAAGCATTTTTGTACCAATTTCTTTTTAAAACACTATTTTGACAATGATTTGGAAAGTCCTCAGATGGTGGAATACATTTTTTCAAATGAAAATTGTGGAGAACGATGAAATACAAGCGATTATTGCATGTAGGGGATGAGATGAAATTACTTTCCAACCTCCACCAGATTTTGGAAAATAGAGAAAGGTCAAGACTTGGTCCCTTTACTTAAGCTCCATTTTAATGGGACGTTCTTATATCTTTTCATTTTCTTCCACCTAGTGTAAAAATATGAAACGAATCTCAATCCTTCAAAGAATATAAAATTTACCAGCACTCATCCTATTTATTCAGTCTTTCTTTTCTTTATAGCTTGGATATGGGTCTTCTCCTATTATTAATGACCAATCTGAACAATTCCACATCCAATGGATGTTCCTGAATATAAACCAGCAATATGTGGGGATGCTCCAGTTGCTTATTCTTTTTTCATGGACCTGGATTGGAGTCATTTATATACAAGATGACAGGAGCTTCAGTTTTATCCAGAATGAACTTCCCAAGTTATCTCAGGAGGTATCTGCTTTGACTTTATCAAACCATTCCCAAATGTGTATTTCAAAACTGGCATTCATGAAATGATAGAGTCCTGGTTTAAACTGTACCTCTTGATTAGCAACAGCACAGCCAGTGTTGTGTTCTTACATGGTGAAATTCACACTACAATCTTTCTGAGAATGTTTCCCAGAATTTTGGAACTTCAAAATGTACAAATGAAGAGAGGCAAAGTCTGGATGATGACCACACAGATGGATTTCACTTCTCTTCCCTTTCAACAGTCTTGGGATATAGATATCCTTCATGGTTCCTTAGCTTTTGCAACTCAGTCAAAAGAGCTGATGTGTTTCCAAAATTTTCTTAAGATGAGAAACCCTAACGTGGAGACCAGGGATGGTTTTATTAAGGACTTTTGGAAACAGGCATTTGATTGTTCCATCCCAACTTCCATGGAAGAGGACAATGTTTGGAATCACTGCACTGGGGAAGAGAAGCTAGAGGCTCTTCCTAAGTCTGTTTTTGACATGAACATAACTGCCCATAGCTATAGTGTTTACAATGCAGTTTATGCTGTAGCCCCATCATTGTAGTCTATGACTTCCTTAAATCTCAAACACAGAACTATGTCTGAAAAAATAAAAAATAAACTCTTGAATCAACAACTATGGCAGGTAATGTCCTGATTACCCAAACAGAAGGGAGACTGTCTACATCTTTACTGAACCTGATGTTTGTGCATTTTAGAAGAGGTATACCATTTTCTTCCATCATTTCACAGGTCTTCTTGCTTAAAATTTACTTTTGGTGAATGTAAGGTACTTGATTTTCCTGGTGGATGTCAAAATCCAACAGCACTGATTCATCAGCAGTTCATTATCTGCTGACCATGATGTGAGAGTTAGGGTCTAAAAGAGATTAAAAATATATTGGGTTCCTTCTTGATTATTACTCAGCATGCTCTTTGTTTTCAGAGTTTGATAACTTCAGATCTCATTCTTTGCATCTCTGGAGGGCACACATAGGCAGCAGATGATCTCTGAATCTCCTCCTGTTAGGATATCGGGGCCACACGTTTCTTATCTCTATCATGTATATTATTAAATGCCTTGGGCTGCATTCTTTTCTCAGGAATGTTTGCATGGACAACCAGAACTCTACATCTTTCAACATTTTTGTAATGGCTAATAACAACTACATTAAAATATTTCTATAATGGTTATGTAATAACATTATTTAGCCAGGTCCAAAAGGATAGCATACTCCCATAAAAACAAAATGTCAGGGAACACCACATTTTCAATGAAAAGACTAATTCTGTGACTATTGTTGATATCATCCAAATCACAATTAGGAACAGTAAAGGATATTCCAATGATGCAAATGAGATATTAGGATCCTGGTTCCTTTCTTGACTAATTTTTCCATTCAAGGTGATTCCTGTGAAAAATAAATATCTTAATGCTTGAATTTGCTTGTGTTCTTCATTCTTTTTGGTTTTTTTAAAAAAGAGATAACCTATATCCCTGGAAGCAATGATAAATTGGTTTCACTCTTTATATTTTGTTTACCATATTAGCCATATTATAAATAAACAAATATTAGACAACAGATTAACTATATTTAATCATGATTATTTAAGTAGACATTGGTACTTCTATGTTATAAAATATTTTTATCTTTTAATTGGTATTATTTTTGTGTTCATTTATTATTTATATTTCTTTCCACTTTAAATTAGTTTCAAAGCTTTCTAAGAAAAGTCTCATTTAACAACAGTGTTGGGGAAATGATTTCCTTTGATCAAAATGGAAATCTAGAAGCAGGATTTGATATTACCAATTGGGTTACATTCCCAAATCTAAGTCTACATCGAGTTAAAGTGGGAAAATTTGATCTCAGAGAACCCAAAGGCAAAGTTTCCAGTGTTAATGTCAAAGCCATTAGGTGGCCAAGAAGGTTTAGCCAGGTATTTTCCCCATACATTTGGGGTTCAGCTCATTGGTTCAGGCTACAGTTAATGAAATTGGTTGTATGGTCATATATAAGTATATGGAAGTTAGTTGAACTTATTTCCATTTTTTTTTAGTAACCTAGACCTTTTCTGCCACAGAAAAGTGATTTTCTACCAAGGTTATAATTTTTATACAGTCGGGTAGAGAATACTTTTGCATATATATTTTTTAAAAAGGTGAATACAACATGATTTTGAAATGAAAATGTAACACTGCAAATGGTAGAATTTGGTGGCATATTTCACCCCACAATTCCACTACAAGACTATTGCCTCAAATCTGGCACAGGTACAAATGTTTGATTTTTTTTTAACTTGGTTGCTTATAAGATTTTAATAATGCCTTTTGGTTGGGATCGAAAAAAAATGCATTTATTTAGAGGCACTTGCTCTGTGCACATTCCTTTCTCAAACTACTGTATAATACGGTTGTCTAATTAGAACCAATGTTGTATAGCTATCCCAGTATCAAATCAACATTTAAGGCTTCTGCATTGTCTGCTTTTCCTTGTGCCTAGGCTCAGCCTCTGTCTTTGTGCAATGAACCCTGCCATAAAGGTCACAGCAAGAGCAAGAAGGAAGGGAAGCCATTTTGTTGTTACGATTGCTTTCCATGTCCAAAAGGAAAAGTTTCAAATCAGATGGGTAAGAATGTCATGGACCGAGTTTGAATTTGGAAGCAGTTGGTGGGATTCATAATTGATCACATAGAGATCAAGTTGAAAAGAAAGAGTTGTTTCTCTCTGTGGGCTTTAAGGCATTTAGGAGATCACCATTGGCCATGCCTCCTTTGCCTGCAGCAACCCACCTCAGTTGATTCATAGCCAGTTTTCTTCCTTTGCTGGTCCTCCCTCCCTATATATATGTAGGTCTAGGTATGTTCGGGTCTTTTCCCGTGTAAGATTAAGAGTATCTTGGTGATATTTCAGCGAGGTCCCACTCGCCATCCTCAGGCTGGTGCTTTCAGCTTTGTGCCAGTGCAAGCAGTGTGTGATCGGAGCTGCCGTCTCTCTTTAAATACTGGTGGTGGGGGCTGGTGTGCTTGGCTGATTGGCTGCGCTGCTGCCTTTTGATTGGTTGATGGAGTTGAGGTTGGTATAATGGGCTGTGTGATGGCCTTGTGAATTTTGTTGTGGAGATATCCTGGATCTTTGCTGTAATCTCCTGGGTCGTTTGTTTTGTAGTGATCTTTTTTCCATTAGCCTCTCATGTTTTAACAGCTTGGGTAATGGGTTGTGTGATAGGCTTGCGAGTTCTTTTGTTGTGGTATCCTGGGTCCTGCATTGTAATCTCCTGGGTCGTTTGTGTTTTGATCTCTTTTCCATTAGCCTCCTGTGTAGTAACGGCTTGGGTAATGGGTTGTGAGACTTATTGCTGTGGTATCGTTGGTCTTGTGCTGTGATATCCTGGGTCATTTGCTGTGTTGCAACTTCTTGAGTTCTTGTGGTATAATTTCCTGAGTTTTCTGATGTGATATCCTGAGCGGGTGGCTGTGATGTAGCATTCTGGGTTTTAGTCTGGCTTCGAGTTTGGGGTCTGGGTCTGTGTTCTTGGCGTATGTCAGCTTGTTTGGTTTTGGGGTCGGGGAGTGCAACAGCTGGTGAGGCAGTCATGGTCTGTTTTCTGGATGGTGGTTGTCCTTTGTTTATAGGAGGGGCTTGGGCCTGGGTCTGATGAGGGGGATTGGCGGTGGCATCATGTGTTGTTTTGGGTCTGGTGTTGGTTTTCGTGGCTGGGACTCGTTTGTTGATATGGGCTAGTTTCCAAATGTCTGGTGGGCGGGATCCCGTTTATTCATGTTATGGGGGTGTTTCTCTATTTTGATGGCTTCCCTGATTATTCTCTCATTGAAGTGTTCAGTATTGGAGATTAATTTGGTTCCCTCAAAATTAATTTCATGTCCTGTGGCTTTAAGGTGCTGGAAAAGGGAGGAAGAATTTTCTTCTTTTCTGACTGCGTTCTTGTGTTCTGTGATGCATGCATTTATTCTCCTGTTGAGTTGTCCAACATATGTGGCTGGGCCATTGTTGCATGGTATTTCATAAACTCCATGGTTTTCTAGCTGGATCTTGTCTTTGGGGTTTCTTAGGATGTTAGCTATTTTTAGTCAGTGCAGAAGGCTGTCCTGATATTGTGTTTGTGGAGAATTTTGCTGATTTTATCTGTGGTGCCTTTGATGTAGGGGAGGAGGGCGATGCCATTGTCCTGTTCTGAGTCTCAGTTTCTGGGGGGGTGTCTCCTTTAGGATTAAGTTGATTATTGTGTTTCTTTGGAATCCGTTGGAAATTAATAAGTTAGTGAGGGTGTGTAATTCTGTTCTCAGGCGATCTTTGTCAGCTAGGCATTTGGTTGTGGAGATGAGGGTCTTGACTATGGAGTTGATCTGTGCAGGGTGGTGATGGGATTGTGCATTTAAGTAACGGTTGGTGTGTGTTTTCTTCCGGTGGATGGTGTGTCCTAGGGAGCCATTGGGTTTTTTTGTAAATTAGGACGTCCAGGAAGGGAAATTGGTTATTGGCTTCTGTTTCCATGGTGAAGTCTATTTTGGGGTGTACGCTGTTGAGATGTGTGAGGAAATTGTCCAGTTTTTCTTTCCTGTGTGGCCAAATTACAAAAGTGTCATCTATGTTGTGACTCCGAGACTTGAACCTGATCAGTCAGCAGATGTGGGTTCGAGTGATGAAGAAGATCTGGCACTGAGATTCGAGCCTGCATTATTAAGTGACTTAGAGGGGAGTCAAGCAGAGGGAGAGGAGTTGGATTTGAGAGATGAACCTGATTTATTGGAGGATTCAGAGTCCATTCCCTCCCCTGAATCTACTTCCCTAATTACACCTCAGGTGTTAATTGTTAATCAGGAAAGTGTTTCAGAGGTTTCAAGCGGTGATGAAACTGCCGGATGCTGGCTGGATGCCAGAACTAGGAGAAGATTGAGACGTCAATCTCAATTAGAAAAGAGACGTCCAGCAAAGGATTAATTAATGAGACTGACACGCCCTCTCTCAGAGGATATAAGGGAGCGTACGTGTTCGTAATTTTTGCTAGAAACAAAGTGAATTTTGCCTTGGAAAGAATTGCATCTGATTACTGCATTGTGATTTACGAACTATACAGAATTGCCGGACAGATTCTAGGAGGATTGCCAAAGAACTGTGATAACAGAGCAATTGAATCTTCTGTCTCTGGTTTTGTTTACGTAAAGTATTTGAACTCTGTAACTCGAAGTTTCATCTGTGGATACAGGTGGGACAGAACATTATTGTTTCCAGCCAAACTAAACCATCTTATAACAAAGATGGACCCAACCCAATTAAAACAACTGGTGGAGCAACAACAGCTACAAATTGACCAACTCTTACAGAACAACCAGGTTCTGCAACACCAGGTAACACAGTTGGTAAATCATCTTTCTCAGCTGCAAACTCCTGTTCCTCCCCCAGTTCCTCCCCTTAAGAAATGCCTGGTATCTGTGCCAGATAAATTCTCGGGACAGACTGATATGTTCCCGGTGTTTATGGGACAATGCCAATTATTTATGAAGATTTTCTGGATGACCGGGCTAATGTGGGGTTTATTATTAGCCTCTAATCAGGTCCGGCTGCTAGATGGGCTACTCCTCTGCTGATACAAGATAGCCCTTTACTAACTGACTACCAGGGTTTCCAGTAGCAATTACATGTCATGTTTGAGAATCCCATTAAGAGCCAAACTGTGTCCAGACGCTTGAAGGACATTCGTCAGGGGAAACGTCCTTTGCAAGAATTCATTGTGGAGTTTTGTCTGCTCTGCATGGACTCTACTTGGAATGAGTCAGCCCACATGGATGCCTTTCAGGAGGGCTTGGCTGACGACATCCAGGATGAGCTGGTACATGCAGAGTGGGCTCTAACCCTGGATGCCTTGGTCATACAATGTCTACGTATTGACGCCCGGCTTCATCAACACAAGAGCAAACAACCAGTTCCGGAACCGCCCTCTCACTCATGGCCCCAACCTCCAGTACAACCTGCACCCTTGGTCTCCCGCAATACTGTGACCAGGACCGAGGAGCCGATGGAGTTGGGTGCACTCCGCCCGCGGTTTACGGCGCAGGAATGCTCGCAAAGGTTCCAGGGAGGTTTGTGCCTTTATTGTGGGGGGTCAGAACATTTTGCCAGTTCTTGTAAACGGAGGGGGACACAAAGACCAGTGCCAGAATCAAATCCTGGGCCGTCGGAAAAACGGGGTAGACCCGACCTCGGGGAAACCTTAGGTCAGGCACGTATCTCACCACCACCCGAAATGGCTGAGGTGAACCCTGGCCCTCCCCGGCATTTACTTTTGGACATGCAGGTTTTCCTACAGTCCCGGAAGGAGGGGATTCCTGTGATTGCATTGGTGGACTCAGGGGCTACGACTAGTTTTATGGACCGGGCCTTCGCAATTCACTTTGATGTCCCTTTGGTTGCTGTGGAACCACCCATCAAGGTGGAAACCGTTGACGGGCGTGAGCTTAAGTCGGGGTCCATTCCCTTTGCTACCCAGCCACTGCGTTTGGTTATCGGAGAGCACGAGGAGGCGATTAGCTTCTACATCACCTCGGACCTTCATCTCCCTTTGGTTCTCGGCGTGTCCTGTCGACGATTGCATGATCCTTTGGTGGCTTGGGCGCAGAACGCCATTTCGTTCCCAAGTCTCCAGTGCGTGGATCATCTGAGACATATCTGCGCTAGTCAGGACATCACCGCCTCCGCTGTTTCCATACCACCGGAGCTATCAGACTTCTCCGACGTTTTCAGCGAGAAGCAGGTGGATCAGTTACCACCGCATCGAGCCTATGACTGTTCTGTGGACCTTTTACCTGATGCTCCACTGCCCAACGGTCGATTATATTTCATGTCTGAGCCCGAATTGGCTGCTCTTCGAGAGTTTCTGGATAAGAACTTGGCCCGGGGATTTACGGGACATGCTGGATTGGTTTGTGGTGGTGTACCTGGACGACATTTTGATCTACTCTCGGTCCAGGGATAGCCACCTTCGCCAAGTCCGTCAGGTATTACAACGTCTTCGGGAGCATAAACTCTATGCGAAGCTGGAGAAATGCCTCTTTTTCCAGACTTCCATGGAGTTCTTGGGGCATATCATCTCTCCCGAGGGCATTGCCATTGACCCAAGGAAAGTAGAGGCCTTGTGTAGTTGGGAACCCCCTCGTCGAGTAAAGGATGTGCAATGTCTCTTGGGGTTCGCTAATTACTACAGGACCTTCATCCCGGACTTTGCCAAGCTGATGGATCCCGTCACCCAGCTCCTTCGCAAGAAGGTCCCGTTCCAGTGGGGCCCCCCGCAGCAATGGGCTTTTGAGGCTCTAAAGAAAGTCTTCATTGCCGAAACTATATTGAGGCATCCTGATCTGAATCGTCCATTTGTGGTCGAGACAGATGCCTCCAATGTAGCTATTGGGGTGGTATTGCTACAAGCCCCAACGGATTGCACACCTTTTTTCCCGTGCGCATACTATTCAAGGAAGCTCACAACTTCTGAGCGCAATTATACCATTTGGGAAAAAGAGTTGCTGGCTATCAAGGCTGCGTTCGAGACCTGGCGACATCATCTGGAGGGGGCTCGGCACAAGGTGGAGGTTTGGACGGATCACCGTAACCTGGAACATTTGTCCAAGAAGTTGAACCAACGACAGATCCGGTGGTCATTGTTCTTCGCTAGGTTCAACTTTTCAGTCACATACGTTCCCAGTGGGCAAAATCGGAGAGCGGATGCCCTATCTCATAAACCCGAGTATCATAGTCCCGAGGACCCTCTTCCTCCACATACGGTCCTTCCACCGGAAGCTTTGGCTGTTATTCATACCTGGTGGATTTGAGGGCTCGAGTAAGAGAGGCGCAGCGCGTAGACGCTTGGTCACAGCAAAGAATGGGGGAAGTTGGACCTGACTCCCCATGGATTCTAGAGGAGGGCTTGCTATGGCATCGAGGACTATTGTACGTACCCACTAGGACGCTTCGAGCCCTCATCATGACTCAATGTTATGACAATCCTGCTGCTGGCCATTTTGGCTTCTTTAAAACTCTTCACCTCGTCACACAGACTTTTTGGTGGCCACGAGTCTGACATGACGTTTTTTCTTACGTCACCTCTTGTATTACATGTCGACAAGTGAAGGCTGCGTTGGGTGCACCTCCTGGACTCCTTCAACCGCTGCCGACTCCGGGTAGACCATGGGGGGCGATCTCCATGGACTTTTTGACCCTCATCATCGGGTTATACGACGGTACTCGTGGTGGTTGACATGCTCACCAAGATGGCTCATTTTATCCCTTGTCGGAAGTTGCCATCGGCCCGCACTACTGCCCAGTTATTTCTGCAGCATGTTTTCCGTTTACATGGTCTGCTAGACAGAGTGGTTTCGGATTGCGGTGTCCAGTTTACTGCTCAGTTTTGGAAAAACCTCATGACGGCATTACAAGTGCAGATGTGTTTGGCATCGGCGCACCATCCGGAGACTGATGGCGGGACTGAGAAAGTTATTGGCATCCTCACTCAATATCTGAGATGTTTTGTCAACCATCGGCAGAATGATTGGGTGATTTACCTCCCTTTGGCGGAGTTTGCCTTTAACAATTCGCAGGATACATCTACTCGCGTAACGCCATTTTACGCGAACGTGGGCTACCATCCACGATTTTTCCCGTTGTCAATTGTGGACTCCCCGATCCCAGAAATGCGAGAATTTCTCGAGGAGTTGCAGTCGGTTCACCGATTAGTGGCGCAACAACTGGAACGGGCGAAGGAGGACTACAAACGGTTTGCGGATCGTTCACGTCGAGCGACGCCTCTGCTAGCTGTGGGTGACAAGGTGTGGTTATCCACAAAGCACCTTTGGGTCGATCGCCCAATTAAGAAGTTGGAACACTGCTTCATTGGTCCATTCCCTATTGAGGCGGTCATCAATCACGTCGCGTATCGACTCACCCTGCCACGCTCCATGCGCATTCATCCTGTCTTCCACCATTCCCTTCTGGTTCCTGAATCCCCATCGTGTACACTCCATTCTCCCGAAGGTGCGACTTCTCCATCGGTACCCAATGATGAGACCGTCGCTGATGACACGGTTGTCAGCGTTCAGGATTCTCGCTGGTTGAAAGGACGCTTTCAGTATCTTGTCAGGAGGATGGCAGATGGCGCGGAGGTTCTCTCTTGGGTGGATGCTTCCATGGTTCGTGCTTCGGACCTTATCCGGAGGTTCCATGAACACTCCCCGTCGAAACCGCATCCAGCTCATTAGACTCGGGGGAAGGGCCCTGCGGTGAGGGATAGTGTTGTGACTCCGAGACTTGAACCTGATCAGTCAGCAGATGTGGGTTCGAGTGATGAAGAAGATCTGGCACTGAGATTTGAGCCTGCATTATTAAGTGACTTAGAGGGGAGTCAAGTAGAGGGAGAGGAGTTGGATTTGAGAGATGAACCTGATTTATTGGAGGATTCAGAGTCCATTCCCTCCCCTGAATCTACTTCCCTAATTACACCTCAGGTGTTAACTGTTAATCAGGAAAGTGTGTCAGACGTTTCAAGCGGTGATGAAACTGCTGGATGCTGGCTGGATGCCAGAACTAGGAGAAGATTGAGACGTCAATCTCAATTAGAAAAGAGACGTCCAGCAAAAGATTAATTAATGAGACTGGACAGACCAATAGAAGAATAAGTACCCGCCTGGATGAACACAAAAATGCAGTAAAAAAGTTGGAACACGCTTCCTCACTAGTCCAACACATGAAAGCCACAGGTCATAGCATCGACTTCAATGGCACCAAAACCCTAGCCACTATAGAAAACCCCAGCCACAGAATTATCAGAGAAGCAATAGAGATTGAAAAAAGACCTGAAAGCATGAATAGAAGAGATGATTCCACCAGATTCCACCACAAACAAAAAAATCTCCACACCACAAGGCAGGCAAACACTTGGGCACAAACAGATCCCCCCTGATAACTCCAGCTCAAACACACCCCAACCAGGCACCCAGACGAAACCTAGCTTCCTAATAAATGATAGCCATCTGTTTATCCGAAGCCAAGCTGCATTAAAAGCCTCCAATACATGAAACACAATGTTGCCAGCCAATCAAGACAAAAAAAAATGCTACAAAACAGACAGAAGATATTAGAAACACCAATCAAGCAGAACACAGCAAACTCCAAGACCAATAGACCAAGACACCCAAACAATCAGGATGAAGAACACAGTAGTAGGCTAGCACCAAATTTAAAACAGAAATGGCTGTGAAAGTCTGACTCACAGATGAACACAATACAGAAGCCTGATGATGGCAAATGAGATTCTGCCGAAACACCGCTACAACTTTAAAAGCACAACTATAATGACGTGGGAAAATACCCTAACAAAGCTGAATATCATACACACACACACACATACACACATATATATCACACAAGAGCCTTTTAAAGAGGCTGCACTTTCCAGCAAATTGGGTGGCTCCAGAGCCATGATTCTGACTCGTTGTGCAGATGGGGACAGGGTGCAGTTAAAAAGAGAAGGTGTCTGTGATGAATCAGGGTGGGATACAAAAGCAACAAAGTCACAAAAACAAGTGAAGTCCCTTTAATTCCTTCAACTTAGCTTCAAAGTTCCAATAATCATTGACTGGAGAAAAAAACTCCCCCACAAACAGTTGTGAAAAGGAAGAAATGCCGTTCAAACTCAAAATACATATAAATTATTAATTAGAAAAACAACACAAACCAGACTGAAGCAATTAATGAGACAAGGCAGAATAAGGGCTTGAAGACATCCACAGATATTGAAATATACACACTGGGAAGGATGCCAGAACTCAGATAAATGAAAGACTAGCATTATTTCACACTTTGCTTCCAGCACTGGGCCATGCGCAGTTTGTTCTTTTAAACAGTCCTCACAGCTGCAACCCATGAAGGGGATCAGGGCCCTTTCTTCCCCCATAGACCATGCCATTCACATTTCTCCCTTATCTGTTCCTCCCTGCATGCCCTAGGATGAAGAGGGGATGGGCCTGGGTCTTCATCTGAATGCCCAGCTGGCCTGTGCCCTTCCCCAGTTTCCTCCAGAACCTTCAGAGCCACACTCCCACTCCCTGTTGGCTGTTCCTCCTCTTCCTCGGAATCAGATTCCAACTGGTGCATGACAGTGTCAGAGGGGTACAGACAGATTTGAGTGTGTTGAGGGTTGACCAGGAAGGGAGGGAGGGGCATCTCTAGGAGTCGTTGCAGAGATGACTTTGCTTGCAGCTCATTCAGCTCCAATGAAATGAAAGGGAGGAGGAGGAGCAAGCCTGGTGTGGTTTCTGGCATTGCAGGGAATGGCATGGCAGGTGAACAGCAGTGATATGTGGGAAACATGGCAGAAGCCTCGCACAGCAGCCTTGAGCCACCTCTCTTCCCTCACAACGTCAGCAGCCTTGCACTGTGTCCCTTCCCTCCCCACTCGCAGTGCCACCAGCCTTGTGCTGTCACTGTTTGCCTCCCATAATTCCAGAAATGATGCACCACCACACCTCTTCCCCTCTTCCCCAGCCTACCACCAATCATGATTTTAACATCCTGGACACAAATTGTTTCAACTCCTACCCTCAAAACGATGCTATAAAGCAATGCACACCTAGACATAAGAACAACTAGACACAAGAACAGGTTTTTCACATCACTCTACTAAACAAATAATTCCCTCAACATTGGCCAACTATTTACTATGTCTGCATTACTATTACTATTAGTCTTGACATCATTCCTATCACTCATCTCCTCCCACTTATGACTGTATGACTGTAACTTTGTTACTTGTATCCTTACAATTTATATTGGCTGTTTCCTAGTATGATTTGATTGCTTAGTTGTACCCTATGGCCATTATTAAGTGTTGTACCTGATGATTCTTGACTCTTGATGAATGTACCTTTTCTTTTATGTACATTGAAAGCATTTGTACCGAGACAAATTCCTTGTGTATCTAATTACACTTGGCCAATAAAGAATTCATTCATTCATACTGCACATTGCCCGCCCACACAAAACTCCCTCAGTCACCCACCACCCAAGAGCCACTACTGCTTCTCACCATCCGATTGGCTCAGGGCTATTTATCCCATGCAGAGAAAGTCCAAGGTCAAACGGTGTCAGTGCAAATGGGCAGGGGTGAAGGGTGAGGGGTGAAGGGCCAGGATCCATTGGCCATGGAAAATGGCTGGGGGAGGGCAATGGGGGAGAAAAGATGGCTTTAAATTGACTGAGATGGGTGGCTGGGGGCAAAAGGGGCACAATGAAGGGTTGATGCCTAAACATCCCATTCCAGATTCCAGTGATACCCCCAGAATCCAGTAGATTGGTCAATTGGATAGTTAAAGGAAAAGAGTTTCTATTGCAAGATAGCATGATGGCTTTCAAAATTATCTCCTTTTGGAGGCCTAGTTCCGTATCCAGATCTGGAAGAGAAAGCTGATAACAAGGATCCATGTTTCCAATATTATAGGAAATAGTTTGATTTTTAAAAAATGATTTATTATTATTATTTTAAAAAATGGCACATACTATCAAGAAAAAATACCTACATTACAATGAACACAAAGTAAAGATTTTCCAGTCATCAAAATTTGATTTCATATTTAGGAAACATAGGAAACCCAGCTTTACATATTAAATCCTTTGCTGCTCACCCTACTACTTTTTACAACTGGGGTTAGAGATTCTTACTGTTCTTTTCTCCAAGACAAGAAATGAAAAGGAAAGAGATTATTTGAAATAAAACTTTTTATTCTGAAAAAAATGGAATTGTGTTCTGAATCCTCAGATTCCCCCTAGGATCAATATGTTTACTGAAACAGATTCACAACTCTGCTGAATTTTTCCCCAATTATTTCAAAATTGTCTCAGTAATAGCAGCTGAAAATATCCAGCTTCTGCCAAGATGGATTAACAACAGCATGTCTCAGATTCCAGTCTCCTTCACCCATAGAACGCCTTGGCTTTCTCACACTCTCTCCACAAAATACTGTGTTTTTGTAGTAGTGAAAGCTGGACAAAAAATGGGGCTTGGTGTGTTGCTTGGGGCTTCTGCAGGAAAGATGCATATAAATTGAATAAATAATAAACAAATTGATGTTAGTCTCTGCATAATACTTCATGTAAACAAACATCTGAGAATCATGCACTTGTCTTTAGAACTCACTTTGTGTACTGAGTTCTTATTTTCATTTTAATTCTATACACCAACTTCTGAATAAAGATCTGTGGCTTTTTCTTTTTCAGATATGGATTCTTGTTACCAATGTCCACAGGATCACTATCCCAGCAAAGCCCAGGATTGCTGCATTCCAAAAGAGATCAGCTTCCTATCTTTCCAAGAGCCTTTGGGGATCACCTTGGTCATTGTTGTTCTTTTATTTTCCTCCATCACAGCCATAGTTCTTGCAGTCTTTATTCAGCACAAGGACACTCCCATAGTCAAGGCCAATAACCAAGGCCTCAGCTATGCCCTACTGGTCTCCCTTCTACTTTCGTTTCTCTGCCCTTTGCTTTTCATTGGTCATAATCCCAAGTTATTGCACACATTTCAGCTTTAAAAGAGGGAAGCATTATTAACACTTGAAGCTGAAGATGAAAGATTTTGACTGATTTTCACCTCAGTAAAAATTCAAACCTTAGTTTATACCATTTTTCCTGGTCCCTAAATCAAAAAAAAAAAAAAAAAAATGAGATAGTGTCAATTGAATGCCTATATCTTTTTTTATGTGTTTGTGTAGACGACAAGCACAAAAATGGTTGAGGTGCCACCTTGAATTTTTGGAGCCCCGTGGACCTTGGAGACAGTAGGAGGGAGAATGAAAGGGAAGGGGAGAGAGAATTCCTCTCTTGATAACTCATCCATGAGAAATGTGCAATTAAGTTGTTTTCTTTCACGATATCACAAAGAACTTGCAATTTTGCAAGGGCAATCATCTCTCCAGTATCAACACGACAAGGGTAACTTCTACTTCACTTCCCAAAAGACAATCAATACACCTTGATACAAAAGAACAAAGATAAAAGTATGGCACAAATTGATGTTTTGCGATTCAAGAAAGATACCCAACACAGACTGGTTGGGGAACTTCATCTGATCATTCCTAGTGCAAAAATAATGTTACAGGGCACTAAAGTCAGGAAGCCAGGTATCCTAAAAGACACTTTAGACCAGAACTGATGTCCAGAAGAAGTTGTTTCTACCCGATGCCATTCTACCTGTTATTTCTGCTACTATCTGGGACTGTGTCCAATGTTCCACATGGTACATGTAAGATCTGTTACCCTCTGTCAATACGCCACCAGTATTATCAGCCAGGGGACCTCATTATTGCTGGCATTATTTCTCAAGCCTACATATTTTCCGACCCTGTGACTTTCAAACAACATCCATCTTACAACCTCCTGGATGAAATTGGGTAAGCCAAGGTTCTTGTTAATTGTACATTTTCCATAAGGTGTTTTCTTACAATAAATGTTTATTTTTATTTTAAGCAGGTAATTCCACCAAGAGAGGAAGATTGGGAACATAAGCTAACATAAGTGCTAGGACTATTTACATTATTCATACTAGTAGTCTATTTAGTTGCTATTTTCATGACTGTAGATGAACAGTCCTGTTGCAGTATTCAGCCCCCATCCACTCCACATAATGTTTCACAATACTAGGTGCCAGATATGTCCCACATCAAAATCTTATGTTTCCTAGATTCAACATGTTGGCTATTTAACAGCTTTCTTAAAAGAAATACATAAGATCGTACTCATCATTTGTCCATCAAATATCAGCTGCATATGTCATGTGGAAGTCTACCATCAATTTTGGCAATCCTTCCCATGAATATGAGCTAGTTTCATAAACAAAGATATTTTAAGATATTTCTGATTGTATGACCTTGGATATTTGCCTTGGATGGGAATTTAGCAAGACTCCTTTTGGCTCCTATCAACTGCACTCATTCAGCATGTAAATCAAACTGCAGATTTGTGACTCAGATTTATCAACATATCTTGGCTTTTGCATTTGCTGTCATTGAGATAAATGGAAATCCTCAGATATTACCCAATATCTCCCTGGGCATCCACATCTATAACAGCCAATTTGGTGCCAGTTGGACTTACCTCGCTTCACTGGAACTTCTCTCCACATGGAGCAACTTCTTCCCTAACTACAAGTGTGATAGTAAAGATGACACTATCACAGTCATTGGGGGACCTGACTCAAATGTGAATGTCTTTATGGCAACCCTTCTGAGCTTCTACAAGGTACCACAGGTAAGATGTTGACATAGTGCTTAGTGCCTGAATAAAATAAAAGTGTGTCCCTTCAGCCCTGATGAAGTTTGTTTGCTTGTTTTTAATTTTCTATTGTTTACATTACTATTTAATAAACATCATGTTATCTGTATATTTAATTTGCTTAATAATACATGTTACATTCTTAATCTCCATCCCTTTTTTCAACTACTGGTAAAATAAGTTCCATGTTTGATAATATTCTGTGTCTTTTTTTCTGTTTAATTTTCAATGTAAGTCTATCCATTTCTGCACAATCTAGTATTTTCCTAATTATCTCTTCATCTCACAGTGTTTCATCATTTTTCCAATATTGTGCAAAAGTAATCCTCACTGCTGTTAAGACATGCAATATTAAATATATACTTTGCCTATCAAGTTTTTCTGGTATTATGCCTAATAAAAATAGTTCAGGTTTAAAATCTATATGTTTTCCTATCGTCTTTTCTATCCACCTATGTATTTTTGCCTGATTTTTTTTATTTTTTATTTTGCTTTTACATGAGTCCACCACATATGATAATATGTGCCTGTTTTTTGGTTACAACATTTGCTAGACATATTTTTAAATATTTTAGCTAACCTAATAAGTGGTAAATGCCATTTATAAATCTATAAATTTGATGAAGTTTGTTATGTGGATAAGCATGGATAAACATTACAGATTAACGGATAATTTGGAACAGAATGTATAAAAAATACTAGCGCCTAAAATGTGATATCAGTATGAATCAGATCAATAGATTCCATAATTGCAGCTGGTTGGACCCAGAAGAAGATTCTTTTCTGTTGCAGCTTCTTCCTTCTGGAAAGTCATATTATCTGAGGTGAGATAGGTTCCCACCCTCTTGGTCCTGAAAAACAGAGCCTGAAAAACTGGCTTTGCCAACTGA
>NW_020717367.1:76383-94361 GCF_900518725.1 Notechis scutatus | reverse complement strand
TAGAATAGAATAGAATAGAATAGAATAGAATAGAATAGAATAGAATAATAGAATAGAATAATAGAATAGAATAGAATAGAATTCTTTATTGGCTAAGTGTGATTGGACACACAAGGAATTTGTCTTGGTGCATATGCTTTCAGTATACATAAAAGAAAATATACAATACATTCATCAAGAGTCAAGAATCATCAGGTACAACACTTAATAATAGTCACAGGGTACAATAAGCAATCAAATCATACTAGGAAACAGTCAATATAAATCATAAGGACAAGCAACAAAGTTATTTGCCTAATGAATAGAGAATAACTAAGATAAGTAAACTTTAGGATTATTCAACAATTAATTGGCTATAACTGTGATGTCAACTTGATGTTTATAGTTGGTTTGATAGTATTAATGGGCTATAGATAAAAATGAATAGAGGGCCTAAACATACAGTGTGAAATTCATAACAAGGATAAGTGAAGATGAAGATGAATAGATATTGAGAATAATAGTTGTAACTATTTTATGTAACTATTATTGGTAATAGTTCTTAATATGTAATTAAGAATGTAGAGATTGCACTCAAGACGGTATACTGTTACTGTGAATAATGAAATCCTATACATAACAAAGAAAATTGTACAATAGAAAGTATGAATATGTGATGTATAACAAAGGAAAAATACAATACAAATATTTGGAAAAAAAAAAAGACTTGTGGACTTTAACTCCCAGAATTCCTCAGCCAGCTCTGCTGGCTAAGAAATTCTGGGAGTTGAAGTTCACAAGTCTTCAAGTTGCCAAGTTTGGGGCCCCCTGTGCTAAACCCAGAGAGAGAAGAAGAGGGTTGGAAGGGACCCTGCGCAAGCAGGAGGCCCTACCGCATTCTGGACAATGGCTGTCCAGGCAGGTCCCGCCTGAGGCAGGACCACATTCCTGGTCGTTCTTTGTTACCTGACGTTCTCAACCGCCAGTGAGGAAGTCAGGAAAACGGGGAAAAGAATAGATGGCATGCATAAGCACACCAACGTGACTACCATCCCTGTCCTATTGTTTCTTTTATTTTTCTTATAAGTACCCATTTCATGTATTCATAACTATGTATATACTTATACCTATTATCTTGTAAGCAATTTTACAAATCAAAATAAATAAATAAAAACACCTTCACTGCCAAGTGCTTGCTTGGAACCAGCTGACTCCCTTTGATCTTTTGGCCTCTCTTGACTCAGACTGACTGGTTTGACTGACCTGACCGGCTGTGATGTGAATTCCCTGTCCTGACTGAGTTTCACCTTCCTTGCTCAACAACATCGTCACACACTTCTGACATCCTCCCCCAAATCTTAAATGCTGCCAGGTGGGGGAGAACCAGGCTAGAAACAGAAGCCGACACGTCTTCACACAAAAAGAAATGCAAGCCCGCTTACCAAAAACAGATCCATAAATGACAGGTTAAGAATGAAAATTGAAATAAGCCAAAATAAGGTTGTCAGCTCTAGACAGATTCAAATCACTGGGGCCTGACAGATTACATCCCACGTTCTGAAGAGCACCAGGAAACCACCTGAGGCTGGGGGGGGGGGGGGAGCTGTCGTGGTTCCCATCTTGAAAGAAAAGGGAAAATAATCCGATCCAGGAAATTACAGACCAATCAGCCTGACATCAATACTTGGGAAGATCTTGCAAAAGATAATCAAGCAACAAGTTTGTGAACACTTAGAAGCAAAGTTATAACAAGTAGCCAACATGGATTCATCAAAAACGGACCATACCAAACAAAAGGGGGGGGGATATGTGTCAAACTATTTTCCAAAGCGCTAAAAGGCAAGACAAGAAACAATGGATGAAAACTAAACGAGGAGAGAAACAACCCAGAACTAAGGAGAAAATTCCTAATGGATTCCTAATGGATAACAATTAACTGGTGGAATGTCTTCCCTCCAGAAGTTGGAGGCTTTTAAGAGGAGACTGGACACCCATATGCCTGGAATGGTATAAGGTCTCCTGCTTGAGCAAGGGGTTGGACTAGAAGACCTCCAAGGTCCCTTCCCACTCTGTTATTCTATATCCTGGTATGTTCTATCTTTTGCTTACCAGCCCAAATACTGTAATTAGCCAGTGAAGGAAGAGAGAGGAGAGGCTTCATAAAGCAGGAAAAGGCTTCTCCGAGACCAACCAGCGTGGATCACCTGGGCAGGAAACTGGCTTAAGAAATCCTGGTCCAGATTTCAGCCCCTTCATTCTCTTTTGGGGGGGGGGGCAGAGGGAGAGGTGTCTATTCTGCCCATGATCTGTGGGATCCCGGCTGCTTTACTCTCCCATCCATCCCTTTCACTTGAAGGGCCCGGCTGAGGGATGTTCTGAAAAACTTAATGTCACTTAAAACTTGAGACACCCAGCTTCATTCAGATGCAGGTATAGCAACCACCTTTAGAATAAAAGCTCTTTATTTTTCCAGATTCTGCCATCCGGTTTCTGCTCTGGGTTTTCCTCCAAGGCTTCCTCCAGGAGCAGAGTGGTTGCATTGATTTCAGGCGCGAAAGGTCCCCGGTTCGAAACTGGGCAGAGACGTTTATTTTCCTGAAACGTTTTTCCGTCTTCCGAAATCGGCGTCCCGGGTCAGTTAAAGATGAAATGAGGGTCCTGGGAATTCAGCCCCTTGAAGAGGTTGGAAGGATTGGGGGGGGGGGTGTTGAATCAGATTAATCATTAAATGGTTGCGGCTCCCCATGGCCGCCAGAGGGCGCTCCCGTCCACCCATCCCAGCAGAGGCGTTTGTCCACGCTTCGGCCAGAAGGGGGCGCGGGAAAACACGCGTGGAGGCCGCGGTTGCTGCCAGCCGGGCCCGCCCGCCTTCTCCGGATGGCTGAGGCTTGCAAGGGCACAAGCAGGACTGCAGCTCCGCCCCCGGCCTATAAACGCGCCTTTTCTCCCTTCCGGATGACGGGCTGCGTTGCAAAGGACGCCCGCGGCTGAAAGAGCTGCAGCTGTGCGGCAGACGCAGCGCGTGGGCATCGCCCGTGCAGATCCCGGGTTTCCTGCCCTCGCTGCGCTCCGAGGGAGCCGGGAAGGGAGCGCCAGGAAGACCCCGGCCGCGCTGCGCCCTCCTCCCCCGAGGCGGCCCCGCCGGGACCGCTGCCCCGAGAGCGGAGGGGCGGCGTCTCCGTCCGGCCCGGCACCCGCTCCCTGTTCTGCGGACCCGCTGCCGAGCCCTCGGCCCGGGAGAAGCGCCCGCGAACCGGCCCCTGCGCTCTTGGCCCCCGAATGGGGCGGGCCAGCCCTCTCCGTGGGGAAACCCGGGGCGAGGCGGCGGCCCCGAGGCCGGACTCGAAACTTGCCGGCCTTTGGGGGAAAGCGGAGCTCCCGCTGCTCCTTGGAGGGCTCGGGCGCCGAGCGACGGCGGCTCCCTGCCTCAGTGACGCGGGGAGTTGTTTGCGCCGGAAGGGCCTTCGGGGAGGTTTCGGCACGTCAGCCGGAGAAAGAACAGGAAAACCTGCTAATAAACGGAGCCGCTGGGCTGCTACTACGGACATTCAGGGCTTGGGATGCATCCCTTGAGAGTCTTTCTAAGTCATGCTTCTGCAGCTGCAATTTTGGCTTCATTTTTATCTTCATGTCAATAAGCAAATGCCACAAAGAGTCACTGTTAACAGATTAATAGATAATCAGAGTTGGAAGGGACCTTATAGGTCATCTAGTCCACCCCCCCCAAAGCGGGAGACCCTACACCATTTCTGACCGATGGCGGTCCAATCTCTTCCTGAAGGTCTCAAGTGATGGCGCTCCCACAACTTCCGAGGGCAACTTCTGTTCCATCGGTGGATTGTTCTCACCGAAGGGAAAACAGGTCCCTATTACGAACCTTTTCCTTCTACTATGTGTTAGCTGGCGGTGGAAACGACTTGATAGCCTGTAATTAATCTTGACTTCTACATGGCCTGCATCTTCTACTTTGTGTAGGTCAGGGCTTTCCAAACTTGGCCACTTTAAGACTGGTGGACTTCAACTCCCAGAATTCTCCAGCCAGCATAGCCCTGGTGTAGATGTCCTTATCAATGCTGTTTTCAAAACTCTTTCTTTTTCTTTTTTTGTAAATTTTATTTGAGTTTTCCAAAGAGAAAAAAAATACAAATAAAACATCTTTTTTGAAAGCAGCATAATCCCGGGTTACATTTCTTCGTACAGACACAAATTCAGGTTCATGCTCATTTTTATATTCTATATCTTATTACTATTTTACATTTTCTGCATAGCTTCTCCCCTCTTTTAATTTTCTCAATTTTATTTTAATTATCTTAATTCAAATCATTGTATTTATATTTTTTGTCTGTCCTGTTTCAATTATCTATTATCTTTTCTCATTAAACAAAATTTCTCCTTTAGTTACTGATTGGAGTATGACGCCTTTATATCTTTTCCCTAAAGTTGTAACATTCAATATAATACATAACTTCCATTCGGATTCTGCTTGGTACATTCTTAAAATACACACTGTATTCTTAAAAAAAGAAAAATAAATAAATGTATATAATTAAAACAACATTCCATTCCAAGTCAATTCTATCATTAATATTAATATTCATAAAAGTCTTAACATCTTTAACATTACTTTTCAATTAAATATCATACTTCTATGGGAACAATTATAAGCTTTCCATAGTTAATTCCCCCCCTTCACTTATATTTTATAAAACATTAATTAAAATGTTCCTGTTCCTTCCTAATTCAATTTTCTCATTTATTTTATTTCACTTATTTTATTCACAAACATTTCACTAAATTAACTATTTTATCCCTCATTTTAATCATACGTTGTTTTCTAAAGTTATTTCTATTACTAATATAACAATACAATCTTATGTACCTTTACAGAATCCCTTTTTCAGTTAGATTTTCACCCATTATCTCTAAATAGGTCCTGTTTCTCTATATCTTGCTCCGGTCCTTTGTAACTTCTTTTCCTTTCCTTCTTCCCTCTCTTCTTCTCTCTCCCCTTTTTCCCCCCTTGTCTCTCTACCTCTATTTCTCTCTTCTGTATTCCCCTTTTCTGTTGCTTTCCAGTATTATACTTGTTTTTCAAATTATTTTTCTTTTCTTTGGTTGTTTTTTTAAGTCTTCAATTCTCCATTCTCTTTCCTTTTTCTTCCCCACATAAAATTACTTGTTCATTAAAGATGGCTTCTTCTTTGTCCCAGTCTTCTTGTTTTGCAGTCTTTTCTTGTTGTTTCTCATAGTTCCAAATCTCCATTTCTAAGAATTGAAAAACGAAGCCAAAAGAACCCTTCCCTTCTTGTGCATCTTCTTTGTACTTTTTAAGTTCCATTTTCAATTCATCCAGAAGTGGTGCCATTGTATAAATTTTTAAACAACCACCCGATTGATTTTAGTCATTCAAATATAATAACCAAGAATCCAAAGATCACCAAATAATCCAAATACACGCAAGCTGTTTCTTTTTTGCTCTTTTTTTTTTTCACTTTCTCTTCCTGGGGTTACTATTTAGTTGCAAAGTTTCAGTTAAAATGTATCTTTTAGAAGTCTTGTTGAAGTTTTACTTTAGATTCTTTTTAATTCCAGGCAGTCTCCTCCCTCTTCCAGATCCTGCCCTTATTCTTTTTCTCTCCCTTCCTGCTTATGAAAAAGAAAGTTTTTAATGTCCAGAAATCTTTATTATCCCTTTGCCATTTTGTTTTATTTTAACTTAATTGTCTATTGATGTCAAAGCGGATTTTTCTGATTTCTTATTTAAGTCTCTTAGTTGTCAGTATAGGGAAGGAGAGAGAAGGGGGAAAAAAGCCAAACCTTTCCCTTTTCACTTTCCTTTGCTGCTTCCGACTCTTCTTTGGGAGCGATGTTATTTTTTGTAAGTTTAAATTCTGGGTACCTTGGTTGTTGCTTTTACAATTTAACCCAGTCAGCCAAAACTTTCACTTCTTATCTTCCTCCTGCACGTTCTTTTCCGGTTGAGTTCTTCTTTGTGGTGGCCATTTCTGACCACCGCTGCAACCGCCTTCGGGAAAGGGAGTAATGGCCAGCTGAGGAGGAGAGATGCGGCTCTCCTCGATCCTGCTGGCGGTCTCCCCCCTCTTCACCACCTCCACGAGGTGGCTTAGCCCTGAAACCAGCCGGCTCGGGGCGCTCCAGCGGCGAGCCCAGACAGAAACCACACACGATCGCGGATTTCTGTCTGTTGCCGAAGCCCTTCAAACCGGAAGTCCTGCTGTTTTCAAAATTCTTTCTAACTCAGACTTTTTTCTCTGCATTTTTGTGCTGTGCACTACATTAAAAGACCACACAACAGAAGGGAGTTTTAAGCAAATCAAATATATTTATGTAGGTTTAGAACCTGTAAAAAGCCAATATTGCTTAATAGAGATTTCACTTGCTAATTTCTCTTGGATTTTTGCTGAAATTCTTCTAAAGGTAGTTAAATAGCCCAGTGTGTAAAAAAAGTTCCCCTCCCCTCCGTTCAGTCATGTCCAATTCTCACACCCTACCTGGACAAGTCCCTGCAGTTTTCTTGGCAAGGTTTTTCAGGAGTGGTTTGCCATTACCTTCTTCCGAGGGCTTGAGAGAGTGACTGGCCCAGGGTCACCCAACTGGCTTTGTGCCTAAAGGGAGACTAGAACTCACAATCTCCTGGTTTCTAGCCTGGTGCCTCAACCCTGACACCAAACTGGCTCTCTAAATAAAGTGTAAAAAAATTATAGAGGTCTCCAATCACCAAGTCTCCATCTCAGCCCACTTTGTACTTAATAGCACAATATTAGAGATTATTTTTGAATGGCTGGACAATCCATGCAAACGGGACCAGCAATGGAGGCTCATCGGGTTCTTCTATTTAGGTTCCTCTTTTTCTAAGACTTCCACCGAGAGAACCTCTTCATCCCCGGTAGGGGTCGCACTCACGGAAATCCGAACAGGATGGGCAGGACTCTTGGAGATCTTCATCTCAGCTCCGCAATTGTTGGGTTTGGGGGAACCAGATGGTGAAGCATGGCTAGCTGACGGCTTGGGGCCAGATGAGGTGGAACTGGCAGCCTGAAAGAAAAGTAGATCCGATTGGGAATCGTATGAAAGGCCTTGTTAGGAAAAAGATGCTCGCCTTAAAACGGGGGACTAGAGCCCATTCCTCCAGAGGGGGCCCCAGAGCAATGTCTGTGAGCATTGAAGGTAGAGATATTTCACCCCCTTGGCTCCCTGTTTTGTGAAAGCACCTGACATGCACTCCCAATATACATATGCGCCCACCACCTCCGAATGGTGGGAACTTCCTTCTCATCTCACTTATGAAACTACCCATTCAGGGTTCAGCTCTGATTTCTTCTAGAATGCCGCCAGCCATCCTGGTGTTTCCCAGGGGTTTACTGTAGAAGCTGCAGTTTTCTGGGTTCGTATAATGCTTGAGCCACGGTTTATAAATGTTTGGCTTGCTTGAGCCATAAGCATGATTTAGAAGTTGTAGCAATTATTAGACCCATTAGTGGACCAAGCCAAAGATGAAGAAGGCTACCTGGCTCCAGCCCAGCCCACCTGGCCTTCCTGGGCAAATATTCCACAACGCTTCCCCCTCTCCAGGTTGCCGGGAGGGTTTCAAACACACCTGCATTGCCTTCAGTTCCTTCAGTTTCCAGCGGAGTTGAGCCAGCCTGTCCTTGCCCCCCATTCTCCCGGCAGCCGCCAGGGCAGCTTGGAAGAGCCTGGGGGTCCCAGCCCTGTGAGGGATGATGGGCAGCCCCTTCTCCTCTTTGGGCTTGGCGTTGTTTTTCAGCATTCGCCTGGAACAGAACAAAAGCACGGAATTGGACATCAGCCAGGTCTGTGAGAATAAACTGCTTGTGTGAATGCAACAGAACGAGGGAGGGAATATCATGGCCCTTCTATGATCTTCCTTCAGAGGCCCCTCTTCTAAAAGTCATGTTTCTGCTGCTTTGGAGTTTCCTTTTAAAAGAGAGCTCTCCAAAACAGAGCTATGCTGGCTGAAGAATTCTGCAGTTGAAGCAGAGGTGGGATTCAGTTTTTTTAACAACCGGTTCTGGGGGTGTGGCTTAGTTGGTGGGCGTGGCTTGGTGGTCATGTGACTGGATGGGCGTGGCTTGGTGGTCATGTTATTGGCTGGGCGTGGCCAACTCAACATCACTCACATCGAGGCACGCATCTCCTCGCCTGGCCTCTCATGACTGTGAGGATGCTGCAACAGTCGTAAGTGTGAAAAACGGTCATAAGTCACTTTTTTCAGTGCCATTGTAACTTTGAATGGTCACTCCACACAAGCAAAGGACCAGCAAAGGAGGGGGAAAAAACTCCAGAGAGGTTCCTGAGACAGGAAGTCTAGTCCTGCCAAGAATGTAAAAAGGGTTAACGGAGAGGCAGTTTCTGTAAGCAATACCAGAATGTTTCCTTCCTGCCTTCCTTACAGGATTAGGCCAGTAATTTCTTCTAACAACCGGCTCTCCAAACTGCTTAGAATGTTAACAACCGGTTCTAGCGAATAGGTGCGAACTGGTAGAATCCCACCCAAGTTGAAATCCACAAGTCTTAAAGTTGCCAAGTTTGGAGACCTCTGTTTTAAAGTGACGAATGGGAGGCCCTTCCGGATGATTAGTGCCCCATGTGAGTCACCAAAATCACTTTGGATAGTGAGAAATTTGGCACATTTAATTAATTCTTTAATTAATGAAAAGCAATGTGCAGTGTCTGCAGTGAGAAAACAGGAAGATTGCAAACAGAAGAAACATCTGTTTCTCACTTAAAACTCTCCAGGCAAAGAGCTGTACAGTTAAACTTCATATAAAAGCTGTGGGAGTCCATGGAATTGTGCCATTCAAGAGCAGCCTACCTGTCGTTTCCATAAAATGGGGGAAATCATCCAAGGTGTCAAAAACACGGATAATTGAAGAAAATAATTTAAGCAGCACCAGAAGTGAATTGTAGCCTCTTGTAGCGCTGTCAATCTCTTAAATGTGACTCCTTCACTGACATTCATATATTGAATCCCTTCCCCGTCTTCACCTGTTAGTCCTTTCCCTGACCAGTAGAGAACCCCGTCCCAAAATTTGTCTTGTTTCATGGCTGGCATGGGGGGCAAAATAAAACCTGAATGGCCGAATGCCCAGGAAGACAAGGGCGTTCTCATGACAGATTTCCAGGGACAAACTCAACCCAACACAGAGGGGAGGAGGGGAGGGCTGGAGGGAAGGGGAGAAGAGATCAGGCCACACAAAGCCAGACCAGATCAGGCCAGGCAGGAGAGGGCATATTTCACCACCAACTGATCTTAGCAGCAAACATGGCCTCCATTGCACATCAGCTAGCATGAGCCTCTCAGAATTGGACTGATTGACATGCCGTAGAAAGGAGATCAAACTGATTAATCAATTAAAATAAACCCTCGATCATCCTACATCTCACCTCGCTTTCTTCCGCAGCAGTTTTTGGGACTCCGGGTAGTGCACCAGAATTTCATTCAAATCCTTCTTATCCAGAATGAAAAGGTTAGTAAATCCATGTGCCACCACATTAGCAGTACGTCGATTTCCACCTCTCACAGCCAGTAAACTAATAGAAACGGCAAAAATACAAATTCAGCAGCCAAATTCTCCTATTCTACAGAAAGGGGCAGCAACTTCATTCTACCTGCCTCCCCCGTATCTTCCAAGACAGTCAATAACAACTAAACAAATGTAAAATCCAGTAATCCAAGCATTTCTTCAATCCGACAGTACAAAACCACTGGGCCAGGCTGCAGTGCCCAGGCAGCCTCAAGGTAACCTGAGCAGGAGGTTGAAATACCGGTTCAGCGAGCCAGAGGCAAATTTAACATCCGGTTCGCCCGAACCAGTCGAATCCCACCCCTGGAAGTGGAAGGGGAGATTCAGAGGATGGCTGCCCTCCCTCCCCACGCTGGGCCCGTCACCTCACAGGCTCGTTGCTGTGAAATGCCCTGATGAGCCTCAGAGGAAAGGCGGAAAAGAAATGCAGCGGAGGAGAGAAAAGGAACCCCTCGTGAAGTTGGCCTGACCTTATTTCTCCAAACACAGAGCCGGCTTTCAGTGTCACAAGCACGGTTTTCCCATCTGGTCCCCCAATCACTTGGACTTGTCCCACCTGGATGATGTACATCTCACGGCCGATCTCCCCCTAAGGAGAAATCAGGGGGGAAACGGATCTGAGCAGTTCTGCCCCCTTGGCCCCCTTTTGTTCTTCAGAGTTGAGGGTTCGTGGCCTGGACTTCGTTAAGGTTCCCCTCAAAAGGGATTCAAAGGGGGGAATAATTAGGACAACTTTTTCTTTTAAAAATCTCACACAAATTATTATTATTGTTCTTTGCACAGTCAGCCAGATGTTCAGACTGGATTTGGCAGTTTTATCCCCCTATCCAGTCCTACCCAAAGACCTGGGATAGGCGGATGTGGATATTTGCTGGTGTTATAGATATCATTGCAGGATGTAAGCTGTTCTAAGTAAAGCCGCCTTTTGCAATTAACGGTGAATAACCCAACAGGACAGACACACAGACTTCGGAGGATAATTAGGACTGCAGAAAAAACAATTACTACCCACCTGCCTTCAATCGAGGACCTGTATACTGCACGAGTCAAAAAGCGGGCTGTGAAAATATTTACAGACCCCTCACATTCTGGACATAAACTGTTTCAACTCCTTCTCTCAAAACGACTCTATAGAGCCCTGCACACCAGGACAACTAGACACAAGGACAGGTTTTCCCGAACGCCATCACTCTGCTAAACAAATAATTCCCTCAACACTGTTCAACTATTACAAAATCTGCACTACTATTACTGTTAATCTTCTCATCGTTCCTTATCACCCATCCCCTCCCACTTGTGACTGTATGGCTGTAATTTTGTCACTTATATCCTTACAATTTATATTGACTGTTTCCTAGTATGATTTGAGTGCTGATTGTACCCTATGACTATCATTAAATGTTGTACGTTATGATTCTTGATTCTTAATGAATGTTATCTTTTCTTTTATGTATACTGAGACCATTTGCACCAAGACAAATTCCTTGTGTGTCCAATCACACCTGGCCAATATTCTATTCTATTCTATTCTATTCTATTCTATTCTATTCTATTCTATGCTATGCTATGCTATGCTATGCTATGCTATGCTATGCTATGGCTATGGCTATGCTATGCTATGCTATGCTATGCTATGCTATGCTATGCTATGCTATTCTACGCTACGCTACGCTATGCTATGCTATTCTATTTTATTCTATGCTACGCTACGCTACTCTACTCTACTCTACTCTACTCTACTCTACTCTATTCTATTCTATTCTATTCTAGTGGTGTTCAAGTAATGCTCCAATTGTTTTGGGATTGCAGGCAGCTATGAGTATTGGTGCTACCTTTGCCTGCTGTTCTCACCCATCTCGTGATTCAAGGTGATTTTGAGCCGAATTGCCTTGAAATTACAACTTGTGCATTCTAGAAAGTTCTATCTGCAGTTGCAAAGTGAAAATGCAGTATTTCTGTGGGATGGGGTAGAGGTTTTAATAAGGGAGGTGTTATCAGAGCAACTGAAGGCTTAAAGAGGCTTAAAGAGATGGTACTGTCTTAAAGGGAAAGGGCTGAGCTCCCATCCTTCCCAATGTGGGCCCTGGAGAGGTCATCCTAACTGGTCCGAGAGGAATTTCTGGGTTGAATATTGTCTGGCACCAAGTTTTAGACAGGAAAGGAGCTAATTTGCAATCTCTTCATTCTTGTGAATTTAGGATCAGCAACTAACTGGCAAACAATTACCAGGAAAATGAATAATACCCGATATTTGTATATTTGCAGATAATCCACCATTGGATGTGTTTTGTCCTATTTTCATTCGTGACTTCTGATTTTCAGAGGAAAAGGAAAAAACGAATTCCCTTTTAAAGAAACCAAGCTCTTCCTCCAAAACCTGCGTGTGTGTTTTTTAGCTCTGCTGCTTCTGCTTTGCCGTTATTTCAGCTACTGGCTTGAATGATGCTTTCCCTGGCATCTAATAATTAGGAATCATGGAACGGCTGTGATGATGGCCAGCTGGATTTGGCTACCACAACCAAGCAGATCGAGTTCCGCTGACATTCCCGGAAAGCCCTCTTGGTATCGGCTTCAGTAGCATCAGCCCAAAACAGCATAATGCGGGGAGCCTGTGATGAAGAACATCCTGGAACCTCCCTTACCAGCGTGACAGAATTGTGCTGCAGCATTGCTCACGGGTTACCTTTTTGCACACGTAGTCGTTAGGTAAGTACACCACGGATCGCAGCCTCTTCAGCATGTCAAAAATCATTTGCCGATCACAGCCCTGCCCCAAAGGAAGGAAAGAAGGCTTGGACTCTCTGCTCTTCTGGCCAGGTAAGGAAGAGGAGCCCCAGGTCGGCCGGCAGTACCTGGAAGAGCGGCACTTTGCTCACAATCCTGTAGTTCACATCGATGGCAATGTCCAGCTTCATCTTTTCGGGCAGCTGCGTGAGCAGCTCTGATTCATCTGCAGTGAGGGAGAGAACAGCTTGTCTTCTGGCCTCGTGGGGCAACGGAAGAGAATTGGGCCGATGAGCCCCACCCCTGGGCTCCCCCTCCTGAGCAGCCTTGGATTTGCTCCCGTGATCAGAAGCTTCCCAAGGGTTGGTGGGTCTTTTGGCCTCCAGAAGACCCCGCCCTGGGAGGAGGTCAGCCATGGGCTGGGGTGTGAGTTCAGCCAATTCCCAGGTGATGGGCAGAGAACAAGATTACAGTCCCGACTGGATAGAGGGAGATAAGGGCTGGATATCCTCCCCCCCCCCCCCCCCCCCCCCCCCAATGCTCCCCCCGTTTAGGGAGCCGGGGAGGCCAAGCAAGGCCTGTCTCTAAAGCCATCTTGTGTTATTGCCTTGAATTATTATTTTAAATAATATTTTCACCCCATGAAGAATTGATACTCATCTCTGTTTCTTAGTCAAAGAGCCAGCACTGGCCAAAGACAATGGCCATGGTCATGTAGCCATCACGACTATAGCCAGAGGTCTCCAAACTTGGCAACTTTAAGACTTGTGGACTTCCACTCTGGACTTCCAAGTTTGGAGATCTCTGCTATACGCCAAAGGCGCACGATACACTGTTACTTTCCCATGGTACCTGTTACTCTATTCGCATTTGCAGGCTTTCGAGCTGCTTGATGTGCAGGAGCTGGGGCTAGTAACGGGAGCTCACCCCTTTACATGGCTCTCAGGTCTCAAACCCAGGCTGTCAGTTTTCCAGCTGACAAGCTCAGCATCTTTAACCACCGAGCCATTGCACACACGCCCCCAACACACACACACAAAACAAGATTAAAAAAGGGAATGTCAGGAGGCACAGGAAGTATTTCCCCCCAGCTTTTGCAAATAAAATGTTTTCAGCTGTGCCCCAAAGGGTCTCTGTGACTCTTCTCAGCAAACGGCAACAGCGACTCTTTCATAGATGACAGATGGAAACGAGGAACAAATTCTCAGAGGATCCTTTGGGCTCTGAGCCTACAGCCTTCACGTGTGAATATTAAAGACAAGGGCCCGGCTGTTTGTCTCAAGGGCACAATTTAGAAAATGGACTAGAATTCTGCCTTGCTGGAACTTCTGTGCCACTATGGAGGGTGGCCTCCCATCACAGGGATCCTGCCAGGTATTGCAAGAATCACTGCAGTGAACTGACACCCCCCCACCCCCCACCCTGTAGCTTGAAAAGAGGGCCAGTCACTTTCCTAACCTACGCAGCTTCCTCAAGATCTTGTGACACTGGTGGGCCTAGCCGTACAGAGGAAGAAGCAATCTCCAGAACAGGCAGGGGGGGGGGGATGTGTTTTTTAAAAAACGGGGATCGGGGAGTGCAGGTTCTCAGGACACGATTCTCACCCCTTCAGGTCCGCTGGTGGGTGGGAGACCCTCTCTGCCCTCCCCCAGCAGGGGCTCCCTTCCTCCAGCTGACAGTTGGAGCAGCTGGGAAGCCGGTTGGGCACACCAGCTGGGGAGGCTGCTTCCCCTCCCGTTCCGGCTCTCAGGCTTTGCTTAAATGTGCAGAATTGAGGTTCAAATGCATTTCATGCTAAATCTGGCCTGCAGCAAGGAGTGCTTGCCAGGGAGGATCCAAAAGGCAAGATGGCAGCAACATTATGAGGCACATAGAAGACGGGGTTGCCATGACAGCCGCCATCTTGACTTTATACCTCCACTTGTAACCACCAATAATTGTAATTGCCCAACAGAGAAAGACGAAAGAAATCCTTTTGTCTCTGAAAGTACTTACCCAGCATGCCTTGGGAATGCCAAGTATATTCATACCAAGTTTTGATTCTGTTCTGAACTGAACGGGGAATTCTGTACAAAGCCATATATTTTACGGTATTGTCCATGCAGCTCCGATAGTACGATTGTCCTGCTGTGGCAGCACCAACAACATCCCTCATCTGCGTAGGAGTTGAAGACAAGAGCAAACGGAAGGACATTATTTCACGGTGCCAACAGTCACCACTCACCTGATGGAGTTCCCTGGGTTCGGGCAGGTGATTCCGATGTCCAAAAGGCCTCCGATGCTGAGATGGAATCCATTAGTCACACCTGAAAAGCTAAACCTGACAGGCTGAGAATCTGGCTTGTTTTTGTTAGGCTGGGACACAATATCTGAAGGACCACTCTTCATTTAATGGGAGTTCAAAGTTATAATGGCCTCAAAAAAAATTTTTTGATTTATGACTTGTACTTGCACTTAAGACTGCTGCATCACACACACACACACACACACACACACACACACACACACAGAGCGAGCAGGGGATTGCAATTGAGGCACCTGACAATTCCCTTCATTTATGACCGTTTGCTGGCTCCTGCAGACACGCGATTGCAAGTTGCAACCATTTTTGCCAATTTCTGGCAAAAAGAAAATACCTCACTGGAGAATATGGATTTGCTCAACACCCACACTGATGCGCTGAACATCTGCCATAAAAATTGTCAAAAAATGAGGTCCAACTCAACTCACAACACCCAACAATGGAAATTGGCACTTCCATAAAAAACATGGTGTGCAGCAGCAAATGAGACAAGAAGCATGCAACAATTTTTCGTAAGCCAGAGTAGGTGTGAAGTGACAGCTCACCTGGCCGATCATCACCGAGAAAGCAAAGACGCCTGTGAAGTAATTGAGAAGCTGAAAAATGATCTCAAAGAGGTCGTGGGGCTCCGGCAGCCCCCCAATGGTGATGAGGGTCTTGACAGCCCAGTAATAGCAGCGGACGTAACTGCCAAAGATGAAACACAGGAGATCCACAGAGGTCGTGCGCGTCTTCCTCCTGGCCCCTTCTGCAGAGACAGCCACTTGGCTGCCCCCGGTGCCTACCTGTTTCCTCTGCCGTCGTAGACCCAGGGGGTGGAGCCGATGCCCTGGAAGGAGGAGGCCCAGTAGTACAAGCAGGAGTTCAGGTGCAGGCTGAAGAGCAGGTAGGCTGTGATCCTTACGACTCTGCCAAAACGATAACCCTGCTCAGGATGGGCTGCTAAAGTCCCTGCAGAACCCGAGACTGCCTGTGCCCTGCTCCTCTGCTGCTGCTAACGCTGCTGCTTCCCCGTCCCGCCCCCCCCCCCCCCCCCCCCCCCCCAGGAAGGCATTGCTTGCTCTGCGTTGCTCCCAGAGGGAATGCAAGAATCAGGGACCTCGGAGGGAGCCCTAGGAATCAGGAATGCATAAGGAGGGCATAAGGAGCGCACCAAGCGTGCCGACCGTCCCTGTCCTGTTGTTTCTTTTTTTATTTTTCTTATAAGTATCTATCCCATGTATTCAAAACTATGTTTATTCTTATACCTGTAAGCGACTGACAAATCAAATAAATACCAAGATACTAAATGGATGGAGGGGAGCAGCCCAGCTCTTCCCAGCCAGCCAGGAGAGTGAGATTGTCTGCAAAGGGCCAAGATGCACACACACACACACACACACACACACCGGGACAACGCATTCAAAGCTCTGCCTGGCTGCTATGTAAATTGTGCAACATGCGCACGCACAAAACACAGGCGCTGCTTCACTGCCTATCAGAGCTGCCATCTTGACTTTCTTGACTTTGCTCTGCAGGCAGATCTGTGGGGGGAGGGGGGCTGTTTTGAGTCTGGAAGTTGCTTCTGAGGGTTCAGCGTCCTTTTCCTCTTGCTGGGCTTAGGGGGTTCCTCCTCCTCCTCCCCCCCTCCCCCGGTTAGAGTGGCAGGCCGTGACCCTTTCCTTCCATAGTTATTGTGCATACAGTCACTCACAGGGGGTTATGGGTGGTGCGTTTCAAACATTTTTACCCCCAGGTCAGTGGGCATGGCTTGGTGGATTTACGTGCATGCACACACTTTGCACGTGCACACGTGCCAAACGTGCACTTTGCACAGGCGCAGAGGCTTTCCGACTTGCCTCCTGCAAGCCTGCATTCTCCCGGTGGCTTCTGTGCCGCGCAAAGCAGCTGCGCTTCAAAAGCAGAGGATCAAGGTGAGTCTGGGAGCCCAGGTGGGCAAGTGGGCCCAAAGGCACAGCGGTGGAGAGAACCTCTTCGATCTCCGCTGCTTATTGGCGCTACCAGCTCGGCAGAATCGGTAGAATACCACCAATGGCGGTACTGCTCAGAAAGGGGTGCAGGAAAGCCAGCGAGCTCCTTCTTTTGTTTCCCCTTGCACAACCTTCTCAGTCAGTGCATCCCGCCCCACAGCAGGGAGAAGGCCTCCGAGGCAGAGGCTAAGGGCCAGGGAGGCTCAGACACACACTGCATACATGTTCAGGCTTTAAAACTGGCCGGGAGTTCATGCTCAAGCAGGTCACAGGCGGTACAATCATTTATGGATCAGCACATCCACCTCCCAGCAGCTCTCCCAGCCTCCATGACAGCCCAGCTTCCCAAGCCGTTTCTAGAGGTGGCCCTGCACAAACTGCCTTATTTGTTCTGTCTGGGGAGTTCTGCTTTAGGTCCAGTTAACCCCAGTATGCCATACTATATTAATAAGAATGCTGGACTTTAAAGTAGAAATCTCTGCGCTTTGGCTGCCATGTGGTTTGCAAAATTGGAAATAAAGTGGACGTACATTTCGATTCTACAAAATCATTTGTTGTTGTTGCTATTTCCTTTAGAAAGGTTGCATGTCAGTCAGACATGTGAGAGACGGGCCTGCAGAAGCTGCTGAACTGCACCCTGCCCAGAAAGACAGAACCTCACCTGTAAACATAGGCCTGGCTCAAAATAGCTTCAAGACGGTTGTTAAACTCAAAGAAGGCCAGATACTGTGAAAAAGAAATAGAAGTCCCAGTGAGCTCCAGAGAAGATTCTGCCCGCAGTTAAGGAAAGGAAAGGAAAGAAGGAGAGGAGGGGAGAGGTGGGGAGAGGAAAGGAAAGAAAAGAAGGAAAGTAGAGGAGAGGAAAGAAAGAAAGGGAAAAAAAGAAGGAAAGTAGAGGAGAGGAAAGCAAAGGGGAGGAAAGGAAAGAAAGAAAGGAAAGGAGAGGAAAGGAAAGAAAGAAAGGAAAGAAAAGAAGGAAAGTAGAGGAGAGAAAAGAAAGAGGAAAGGAGAGCAAAGGAAAGGAAAGGAAAGGAAAGAAGGAAAGGAAAGAAAAGAAGGAAAGGAGGGGAGAGGAAAGGAAAGGAAAGGAAAGGGAAGGAAAGAAAGAAAGGAAAGGAAAGGAAAGGAAAGGAAAGGAAAGGAAAGGAAAGGAAAGAAGGAAAGTAGAGGAGAGGAAAGAAAAGGGGAGGAAAGGAAAGAAAGAAAGGAAAGGAGAGGAAAGGAAAGAAAGAAAGGAAAGAAAAGAAGGAAAGTAGAGGAGAGGAAAGGAAAGGGGAGGAAAGAAAGAAAGGAAAGGAGAGCAAAGGAAAGGAAAGGAAAGGAAAGGAAAGAAGGAAAGGAAAGAAAAGAAGGAAAGGAGAGGAGAGGAAAGGAAAGGGAAGGAAAGAAAGAAAGGAAAGGAAAGGAAAGGAAAGGAAAGGAAAGGAAAGGAAAGGA
>NW_020717367.1:52743-65787 GCF_900518725.1 Notechis scutatus | reverse complement strand
TATTCTATTCTATTCTATTCTATTCTATTCTATTCTATTCTATTCTATTCTATTCCTTATTCTATTCTATTTTCTATTCCATTCCATTCTATTCTATTTTCTATTCCATTCCATTCTCTATTCCTATTCCTATTCCTATTCCTATTCCTATTCCTATTCCTATTCTGTTCTGTTCTGTTCTGTTCTGTTCTATTCCATTCCATTCCATTCCATTCTATTTTCCATTCCATTTCTCACCAGTCTTTCCCATTGCCCACTCTCCATTTTCAGGAGTCCTGAGGGATGGATTAATCCCTTCTCATTCCTGTATCACCTTTCATGAATGCCTGACCCCAAAATTGTGTGTGTTTCTCCTACGTTTTGGAGGCGACGTATGTTGCTCCCTCTGGAAATAACGCCCTATTTGGAACTAAACCCCAAAGTGCAGGAAGGTCAGCCAGGAAAGCCGCAAGCACTAAAATCTTGGCAGGTGCTACGTTACCCCCGATGCCCAAGCGGGAAGCTTCTTCCTTCCGAAAACTGGGGTTGCTCAGGCCAGCCTTCGGTTTCCTAGGGACGAGGACGGGGATGTGGGAGGGAGGAGCGGAGCTGTGGTAGCTGGGGACATTGGGCAGCTCTTCCACGCCGGCTGAGCAGGAAAGGGAGGCATGCAGATGATGGCGCGGCTTCTTGGGCACCAGGCGAACCAGCTCCACAGCGCAGGTTGGCAGGGACATGGCGGCACTAGGGAGCCGGATGCTTCAGGGCGAGGCTGTGGGGCTGGGAACTGCAAGAAGAAACACACAACCGCCCAGTGAGGAGGAGGGGCCACATACTCCACCCCCCGGGAGGCCCTTCCCTGGGCAAGAGGGGAAGGCGGCTTCCCCTGGGAGCCAAAGGAGGCCCAGCCGATGGGGACTCTCCCCGGAGAGTGGGGCCTTGATGCCCGTACCAGTGGTGGTATTCTACCAGTTCAGCCCGGTTCTGCCAAGTGATGAGCAGCAGCGACCAAACCGATTCTCTGCTGTTGGGCCCACCTGCCAGGGGTGGGATTCAATTTTTTTTAACAACTGGTTCTGTGGGTGTGGCTTAGTTGGTGGGTGTGGCTTGGTGGTCATGTGACTGGGTGGACGTGGCTTGGTGGTCATGTTATTGGCTGGGCATGGCCAACTCAACATTACATTGAGGCACGCATCTTCTCGCCTGGCCTCTCATGACTGTGGGGATGCTGCAATAGTCATAAGTGTGAAAATGGGTCATAAGTCACTTTTTCAGTGCCATTGTAACTTTGAATGATCACTCCACACAAGCAAAGTACCAGCAAAGGAGGGGGGAAAAACTCCAGAGACGATCCTGAGACAGGAAGTCTAGTCCTGCCAAGAAGGTGATAAGGGTTAACGGAGAGGCAGTTTCTGTAAGCAACACCAGAATGTTTCCTTCCTGCCTTCCTTACAGGATTAGGCCAGTAAAATCTTCTAACAACCGGCTCTCCAAACTGCTTAGAATGTTAACAACCGGTTCTAGCAAATAGGTGCGAACTGGTAGAAGCCCACCCCTGCCGCCTGGGCTCCCAGACTCACCTTTATCCTCCAAATTTGAAGCGCAGCTGCTTTGCGCAGCACAGAAGAGTGCCACATGGCAGCTGCTGAAGCGACCGGGATCGTCCAGGCTTGCAGGAGGCAAGTTAGAATGCCTCTGCGCCTGTGCAAACGTCTCTGTGCCTGCCCTAAGTGCGTGTTTGATGTGCACGTCAAAGTGTGTGGACATGCGAAAAGCATGCCCACCAAGCCATGCCCACCGAACTGGTGGTAAAAATATTTGAATCCCACCACTGGCCCACAGGTAACTCTGGTCTGGGGCACTTCCCAAATTCAGCACCAAAACAGCCTTTTCAGAACAGTATCTGCCATTAAAACCAGCACATGACTCTTTACATGCATCTTTGACCCCCCCCTCCAAACCACCACCACTCTCAGTGCAAAAGAAAACAAGAAAGGGGCTGAAGGCTGAACTTTGGCCAGTGCAATCTCTCAGGGTGTCACTGGTTTATGACAGCCCCTGTAGTCCTCAGAGACCAAATAATTGGGGAGGGTGGGTGGGAATATGATTGGGTTAAAAACATTGCCATGGAACAGTCTTGATTTGTAAGCAAATCCAAAATATCTGGGAATAACCATTCATTGTTATAGTTGCTTAATCATCCTTTCCAGGCCTCTCCATAGGCTGTGATCAAAAAAGCCAAGATGGCAGCCCCACACCCCACTTGCTTGTTATGTGCACCAATTGCACTGGCAGAGGGCATGGCATTTTTGACCAACTCCTGCAGGCAACCTGTCGGCTTCTGTGCACCAAATGCTGCCCTTGCACTCCCTGGAGGAGAACCCAGGTAGCCCACCTGCTGGAATCGTGGGTCTGCAAGGCCGCCCTGCACAGACAGGGGGCAGACTGTCCTGGGAGAGATGCACAGAACCTGCAGGTGGCACCAAGGTGGCAGTAGCCGCCGCCGCTTCCTTTATCTGAAAACAAACAAACAAACAAACATTGTTCTAGAGCAGGGGTCTCCAACCTTGGCAACTTTAAGCCTGGAGGATTTCAATTCTGGGAGTTGAAGTCCTCCAGGTTTAAAGTTGCCAAGGTTGAAGGCCCCTGCTCTAGAGAACATTAACATGGAAAAGCATCCCATCACCCCAAAAGAGTAGGAGGGCTGATTTTTTTAACATATACTATAAAGATTACGGAATTAAATTTTATTCCATTGAATTATTTATCAATGTATAAAACACAATTTGCCCATCAATCAATTAAATCAATTGGCCCGTCAATCAATCAAATATGTGCATCTACCACTGGATCTCTACACAGCTTTATTAAACAATAATAGAATTCTTAACAACATATTTAATTGGCTAATTATTGCATTACACTAAACAAGAATGTGGTTTGTCTAGCTTAGCCTTAGCCTGTCTTACAAATTTATCTCTCTCCCTTGGCTATAAACCATGGCTTGTGACTTACCTCTGTACCAATTCAACAAATCAGACTTAATGTGATGTTATGAACCTTATATCCAATTGGCTGTAAGACTTGAGCTAAATATGGTTTTGTGGAGATCCTTCTGTTTGAACAAAACAAAGTTAGCAGAAGATCCTCCCAGGTCTCAGTGCTAGAAAGGCATCAACCTTTCCCAAAGCCAAACAGTCTGAAGCCAAAGACTCTGAAGACCATGGACAAAATGTTCTTCAACAATGATTTGGAGTATTAATAGTAGTAGTAGTTCCTATAATATTTCCTATCATTTCAATTATAGGAAAGCTTGTTTCAGTTGAGAGTTAAGAAATATTTCCTAACAATAACAGCAGTTTTATTATTGTGAAATAATGAGAGGATAAATAAATGAATAAACATAGAAATACATAAACAGACACCAACCTGAATTAAGGGATTTGCAATGTCTCCCCTTGCCTCAACTTTTGCTAGAGTCCGTTGTCCCAACGTGCCACCATTTGACGCTTCCCTGGGACAAAAACCGAATCATCAGGATCGGATGGAAAGTCACAACGGAATCCTACAAGCCGAGGTCCTTTGGAGCTGCCTGCAGCATTCACACAGCATTCATGTTAGCCAAGACCTGCAAAGGGAGGGCACCGCAAGCCAGAACTAGGCCTGCTCCTGGCACTGCCATGAAGGTTATTTGCCTGGCTTATTAAGCTTGCAGAAGTTGCCAACCTAGCAGCCATTCAGGTGAGTTCCCTGCTCGGCACAGCATAAAGACACGGTATAAATCAAACAGAGGAATCAACCAGGGTGGGGGAGACACGTTTTGCAGTTGCACATGGGAAGTTGGAGTGTGCACCAAATGCTCCCCAACCTCCTGGGTTACTTCCCAACGTAACGAAGAAGCAAGATGGGACGAGAGGAGGAGGAGGAGGAGGAGGAGGAGGAGAGTCCCGAGGTCTCCTCTCTCCTCTGGGTCCCAGCAGGTGCCTTGCCTATCCGAGTGAAAGCTCAGGGATGTGGAAGGAGATTCCTTCGGGAGATCTCGAGGCCAAGACCTTCAACAAGGCGTCAGGCGAGCTCTGTGTAGCAGCCCTTCTCACCAGGCATGTAAATTGTGCTTCCCCATCCCAGGTAGGAAGAATTCATTCATCGGAAAGGTCGGTGTAACAGAGCGAAAGGTGTGTTGTTCGTAAGAATTTTTTTTTTAAAAAAAGGCCTCCTCTTCCCCCCTTCGCTCCTTTTCCAGAATCTGGACTTAGGCAAGTACCTTTGACTCGTGAGCCTGACATCAAATGAACCCAGTTGAATTTATATCGGGAAGCATCACAGGAAAAAAAAAAATAAGGCCAGAACAAGGAAGCAGCAGCTGAAGACGCACCTACTCACCTCTTTGGATCACATTCCTGCAAGGGCAGCCCCCTTCATCTCGCCCTTCCATCCACCCTCGGGATTCACTCCGTCCTTCCAAAAGGCTCCCCTGCCTGATGGCGCTACAATAATCCGCAACAGCTTCAGAGCCAGAATTTTGCCACTGTTGGCTTAACTGCCTGCCCCTCTTCCTCCTTACGGGGGATGTGTGTATGTGTGTGTGCGTGTTGCTGTGTGGGACCTGGCCTGCAGCCCAGCAGTGCTTGGGGACCGAAAGACCTGCTGTCTCCAGGAGAGCAGGGCAGTTGCTAGGAAGGAAAATGGGTTACCAGGAGGCTCCGATGGTTACTAAGCACCGTGCATCACTGCAAGCCCTCGGAAACGCCAACAGAGGCCCTTTCAGAGCGCTGCCTTTGATGTGGTGCTTTGACGACTTCCAAAACAAACGCAGGAGCAGTGCAAGGGGAGGCCTCTGGCACCTCTGCTTTTCAGCCACAATGCAACCTTCTGCTCTTTTCTTGGAAATCAAAAGGTTTAGAAAATATTTAATTTCTACGACTGCAACAAATGCCTAAAGCTGTTCTTTTAGAAGCATGATTCGTTTGAGCTCCTGGGAGGCACCGTTATTGCTTGAAGCCAAGGAATCTCTTTTCCACATCTGTTTGAGGAAGGGCGATGTGACCTCCAGAAGAAGGGCTGGTCTTCTAACTCTGAAGCAAAGGACACTGGCACTCGGACAAACTCTCCAGGGAGAGGCCAATAAAAACAAACTTCCAGGAAATGCAGGATCGGCTACTCTGCCAGGGCCAAAACCTTCAGTCTTTGCATCACAGGCTATTTATTTATTTCATTTCTATCCCCTTTGTCTACAGGAGCTGAAGAGGGCACACATAATGCCCCTGCCCTTATTTGACCCCATGGCAGCTCTCGGGGGAAGGCGCTTGGGCTGAGAGGGCCAAAGGAAGAGCCAGATCCTGGATTGGAACAACTCAGTTCCACCCTGGGCTGAGAGGGAGGCCCGCCCCAAAGTCACCCAGGGCAGGGCTCTCCAACCTTGGCCACTTTAAGACTTGTGGACTTCAACTCCCAGAGTTCCTCAGCCAGCAAAGCTGTTGAAGTTGAAGTTGAAGAGTTGAAGTCCACAAGTCTTAAAAGTTGCCAAGGTTGGAGAGCCCAGGCCCAGGGAGCTTCTGTGCCTGAGGGCAGCCTGGAACCTGGCTCTCCCACAGGGGTTCAGGACTCCCTCAACGTCCCCAGGAAAGGTCCATGGATGCGGGGTGGGGGGAACAGAACCCAAGTCTCCCTGATCTGACTTCAACCCCTTCGTCATCCTCCTGCTCTAGCTCTCCAACTGAGCAAAGGCTGGCCTCTCAAGGTGGGCCAGACGCGGAAACACACACACACACACACACACACACACACACACTTTATCTCTGTGGGAGAAGTGGGGACAGTCCTGCCTGCGGTGCTTTCTCAGTTGCATGTCTGCCACAGATTCCTTTGATCTGACCATTGCCTTGGCAGTGGTTCTTCCCTCTGCCCAAAGTCCCTGGGGAGGAGGACTAGGGCCTGGCTCTCCCCGCTCCTAGCCCAGCACCTTCCGCACTTAACTGCAGGGGTTTCCCAGCTTGGCCCCTTGCTGTTTGGGCCCTTCCTTGAAGGGACTCTGCTTGTGGCAGCTCAGGAAAAATGGAAAATCTAGGATCCCGTCCAGCCTCTGCTAGGCAGGCACTGTCCAGGCCCCCATCCCTGCTCCCCACCACACGGGGCCTTGGCTTCCGTGGCCACAGCTCTCCCATCACCTCCCACCTGCCTGGAAGGACCGTTCCTCAGCGCCTACCTCCTTCTTTCCCCGGGCCTCCTCCCTGGGCTGGGGGGAGAGCCCAGATGACACTCGGGGAGGTAGGACCAACGCCTCACTTCCACCTGGATCTCACCATCATCTTCTGTGTCCCTCTCCGTGGAAAAGGTACGGGCTGAAAAAGAGAAAGCAAGGCCAAGAGGTGAAGCTGGGGAGAAATGGCTTCTCAAATAGCTTTAGCAAAGAAAGAGGCATCAGTGTCTGCAGATGGGAACATGGGATATTTGTGGCTCCAGACTGCATAGCCTGCCTGATTCAGACTCTTCTCTTGATCATTAAACAACCTAGATAAGGGGTCTCCAACCTTGGCAACTTTAAGACCTGTGGACTTCAACTCCCAGAGTTCCTCAGCCAGCTCTGGGAGTTGAAGTCCACAGGTCTTAAAGTTGCCAAGGTTGGAGACCCCTGACCTAGATGGCATCTGGACTCACAAGACTCCAAAGTCACCTGAACGGCTGCATGTCTTTCTCTCGGTTGCCATCCTGGCAATTGGCAGGAGACTCTGGCACAAAGGACCTTCACTTCAGGTCCCAGTTACAGGAATGGTCCTGGTCTATTCCAGCTGGCTCTCTTTCCTTGGGAAGAAATCTCTTGCCTGCCTTAAAACGCAGCTTCTTCCAGAGACAACAGCAGCTTCCAGTTTCATCATAAATCTTCCTGGGGAATCAAGGCTCCATCTTGACCTATTTTGGGGCCTGGATTGTGTTGTTGTAAGAATAGGATGTCAGTGGGTCTCCACCGGTGGGACAGTTGCCTCAGGTGAGACTCAGTAAAGTGCTCTGACAGAGATAATAACATCCGTATGTTTGTAAATCGAAACATTATCCTGGGAGAAAGTGGCCTTTTTGTTTCAATCATGAGGTCCTTCAATAGAGTGGCAGGATGTAAGATGCAAGGTTGAGAACATCAGTGTAGTTGTGTGCCCCAGTGGTGGGCTGTATGTACAATACACTAAATAGAAAACTAGGACCAATTTGAACAACTGAGGTTCAGAATCTGAGATCCAGGCAATGCATGACCTGTGGAAGCCTCCTTTGACTAGGCTTTTCATTAAAAAGGAGAAATTATTGGGAAGATAACATTCTGGAGAGCATAGCACCATCTTTTCATCCCTGGGCTCCACAGGTTCTTTTTGGAGATCTTCTGACTACAGGTGAAACTCGAAAAATTAGAATATTGTGCAAAAGTTCATTTATTTCAGTAATGCAACTTAAAAGGTGAACCTAATATATGAGATAGACTCATTACATGCAAAGCAAGATAGTTCAAGCCGTGATGTGTCATAATTGAGATGATTATGGCTTACAGCTCATGAAAACCCCAAATCCACAATCTCAGAAAATTAGAATATGGTGAAAAGGTTCAATATTCTAGGCTCAAAGTGTCCCACTCTAATCAACTAATTAAGCCATAACACCTGCAAAGGGTTCCTGAGCCTTTAAATGGTCTCTCAGTCTGGTTCAGTAGGAATCACAATCATGGGAAAGACTGCTGACCTGAGAGTTGTGCAGAAAACCATTATTGACACCCTCCATAAGGAGGGAAAGCTTCAAAAGGTAATTGCAAAAGAAGTTGGATGTTCCCAAAGTGCTGTATCAAAGCACATTAATAGAAAGTTATGTGGAAGGGAAAAGTGTGGAAGAAAAAGGTGCAAGGATGACTGCAGCCTGGAGAGGATTGTCAGGAAAAGGCCATTCAAAAGTGTTGGGGACTTTCACAAGGAGTGGACTGAGGCTGGAGTCAGTGCATCAAGAGCCACCACACACAGATGGATCCTGGACATTGGCTTCAAATGTTGTATTCCTCTTGTCAAGCCACTCCTGAACAACAAATGTCAGAAGCGTCTTACCTGGGCTAAAGAAAAACAGACCTGGTCTGTTGCTCAGTGGTCCAAAGTCCTCTTTTCTGATGAGAGCAACTTTTGCATCTCATTTGGAAACCAAGGACCCAGAGTCTGGAGGAAGAATGGAGAGGCACACACTGCAAGATGCTTGAAGTCCAGTGTGAAGTTTCCACTGTCTGTGTTGATTTGGGGAGCCATGTCATCTGCTGGTGTTGGTCCACTGTGCTTCATTAAGTCCAGGGTCAACATAGCCGTCTACCAGGAGATTTTGGAGCACTTCATGCTTCCTTCCGCAGATGAGCTTTATGGGGATGCTGACTTCATTTTCCAGCAGGACTTGGCACCTGCCCACACAGCCAAAAGCACCAAAACCTGGTTCAATGACTGTGGGATTACTGTGCTTGATTGGCCAGCAAACTTGCCTGACCTGAACCCCATAGACAATCTATGGGGCATTGCCAAGAGAAAGATGAGAGACATGAGACCAAACAATGCAGAACAGCTGAAGGCCACTATTGAAGCATCCTGGTCTTCTATAACACCTCAGCAGTGCCACAGGCTGATAGCTTCCATGCCACGCCACATTGAGGCAGTAATTGTTGCAAAAGGGGCCCACACCAAGTACTGAGTACATATGCATGCTTATACTTTTCAGAGGTCTGATATTGTTCTATGTACAATCCTTGTTTTACTGATTGCGTGTAATATTCTGATTTTCTGAGATTGTGGATTTGGGGTTTTCATGAGCTGTAAGCCATAATCATCGCAATTATGACAAATCACAGCTTGACCTATCTTGCTTTGCATGTAACGAGTCTATCTCATATATTAGTTTCACCTTTTAAGTTCCATTACTGAAATAAATGAACTTTTGCACGATATTCTAATTTTTCGAGTTTCACCTGTATTTACAGAACCTAAACATGTTGAGTGAGGATGAGAGCTTGCTTGAAAAGCTGTTCACAGTCTAGGAAAAAGAAAGAAGTCAAAGTAAGCTGAGGTAATTCAGGCCATCTGGTATCCAGAAAGTTGCTGGGAAGCTTGATTTCCAGAACGTACATTCTGTGGCCTGGACATGCCCACTGAAGAGGGAGCTGTCTCTTGCGTGGGTAGTGCTCCTCCATCCAGAGAAGCATCAACAAAGAGCCCAGATGTTCAAACAGCAACTCCATCTTAGTATTTTCATCACCGTAAATAAGCCTGCTGAGCCAAAAGGAAGATATTGTTGCAGGCTCCTATTGTTCCTCCTCGGTGGGGCACATTCCGGACTCTCAAAAGCCTGGCCAGAACTGCAGATGCTCCTGCAAGGCCCAGCAAGAATCCTGGGAAGCAGTTCGGTTGGAGTTGATTTCACAGGAACACAAGTAGCCAAAGTTGGTGCCAAAGATCACAAACGGTTCTCTCGGGTTGCTCCAGGACTGTCCTTTTCCAGGGCCATCATTGGCTGTAGTTGTTTTGGCACTCAGACCGCCTGCTCCGCTGGGTCATCTTAGGATGCAGCATGTGATGCAGACAGCACAAAGGGCACCGGGCTAAAAGCACGGATTAGCCCCAATCTGCAGTTAGAAGCCCAAGGTGACTCAGGCTGCCTTGTTTACTGAGAAACCAGACCTGATCTATTGGCAGGAAGTAACCACGCCCCAAATGGTTGGTCAGCTCTCCAGGAAAAATGGATGGAGCCACACAAGGCTATCAGAATAACAGAGTTGGAAGTCTGCACAAGCAGGAGACCCTATACCACTCCAGTCAAATGGCTGTCCAGTCTCTTCTTAAAAGCCTCCTGTGATGGAGCACCCACAATTTCTGGTGGCAAGCAGTTCCACTGGTTAATTGTTCTTATTGTCAGGAAGTTTCTCCTTAATTCCAGGTTGCTTCTTTCCTTGATGAGTTTCCATTCATTGTTTCTTGGTTTGGCTTCTGATGCTTTGGAAAATAGCTGAGCCCTTCATCTCTGTAGGAGCCCCTCAAATATTGAAACACTGCTATTAGGTCACCCCGAGTCTTTCTTTTCATTAAACTAGACCTATCCAATTCCTGCAACCATTCTTTGTACATTTTAGCCTCCAGTCCCCTAATCATCTTTGTTGCTCTTCTCTGTACTTTTTCCAGAGTCTCAACATCTTTTTTACATTGTGGTGACCAAAACTGGATGGAGCATTCCAACTGTGGCCTTACCGGGGCCTTATAAAGCAGCACCAACACTTTGTGTCATCTTGTTCTGGCACTCACTGCTAAAGCCTGCCAGCAGGTGAAAGGCTCTTGACCAGGTGAGCACAATGATCTGATGCCACAAGAGGGAAGTTTGATGGGCTTTGGACTGGCCGTGTTTGGAGGGACGTGTGATCCCAGCTATTGAGAAACCTGTGGCAACTTAAAAGTTAGCCATTTTATGATGACATATGTTTTTTGGGAGAGAAGATTCTTCTCAGATTTGGAGATGAGGTCCAGGAAAGTGTTGGCTTTGTTTTTTGTAAAACCCACAGAACGTCCCAGTGCAGGCGGAGGACCAACACACGAAGCAGTCCTGCTGCAGACGTGGTCCTGACTGGGGGTGGGCTCTAGAGACAGCCCTGGTTGGGTCTGGGAGCAGAAGAGGTGAAGAAGAGCAGGAGCAGCCAAGCAAGGAAGGTCTCAAAATGGTGGAAGAAGAAACAGCCGCGACTCTGAATGCCAACTGAAAGCCCATCCCTTGCCCCCCCCTCCCCCCCGGCTCCCTCGCTGCTCTGGCCAGATCCTGCTTTTCAGATCACATACGGAGTCGAAGCAGGCAGCGCACACCCCTCTTGACTTCACAACCAGCAGAGTCACTGGAGACTTTGGGAGACGCTGCAGGGAGAATCCCTGCTATTCTCCAGGAATCACAGAAACTCTTAGCCTTTGCATCCTCATGGAAGGGATGCCACTCAGGGGAACGTCTGCCATTTTATTTGATTTCTAGTCCTTAACGGTGCTACCAGGGTCTTGCTGATTTGGGGCAAGCTTTGTAATGTGTTCCTACACTCCAGCTCCCATCCTCCCCAGCAAAATGCCACCTCTACAGAAAGAGTGGGACTGTGACCTCTGCCCAAGGAGGGGAGCCCAGGGGAGGCTTTCCTTTTTGCCTCACCCTCAGCCTGGAAAAGCAACAGAGGAGGGAAGGGTCCCCACATGTTCGCACAGACCCACTTTCACACAAAGCACAGCCCCAGGGCTCTTGCCCAGCAGGTTCTCCATTCTCTGCCATGCAAAGGGTCATGCCTGGGCTGGGCTGGGAGTGAGAAATTTTGAGGACACAAAGTCCCTAAGTTGTCCCTCTGTCCAGTGTGGCTTTAACCAGGACACGTGACCTGTGGCTAAGAGGAGGGACGATCTCAAAGGCCACAGTCCCCAATTCTCCACAGGTTGCTTTTTTGCATAGACTTGTAACCCAGAAAAGCGCCTCACACTCAACATCTGCTATAAGGTTTCCTTTATTTCATTTTGGAAAAGAGACCCTCTGAACTCTGGTTTTCCATGATTCTGACTCAATGTTCACCCCCCAAAAGTCAGGCTGGCTTCACTTGGTTCATGACAAGAGATCTCCAAAGCTATCCGTGTCCATTTGTTTCAGGGGTGCTGCTAAGCCCCCTTGCTTGCTGAAACAAAAGGAGAAGGGAGGAAAGTTAGATGGGCGAGAAGGCCGGCCCTTTCCTCACAGGTAAGTGAGCTGGTGCTGCTCCTCAGGTGGGCTTGGCTCCACTTGCAGTTGCCAGAGGGATCCGGGGCGGTAAAGCAACGGCCTCTTCTGGGCAACCAAAGGAATGAACGGGATGCCTCAATGGCTGTTGGATTTGTTTTGAAAAAAGCACAGTTGGCTGCTCCCAACCACGGCTTTTTGGAGGACCATCTCCCAGGACTAAGTGGGGAATCGCCGCCCTTCTGCATGGATCCCTGAGACGGACCCTCCATCCACCCCTCCCACCCCCAAACGTCCCTTTCTGAATGGAGATAGAAAATGCTGGGACTTGCGGCTTGAGCTGGATTTCTCTCAGAAACCCAACATCCACCTTCGTATGGAATTGAAAATCAGAAGATGAGGAAACTAAGGGCCAGTTCACAGGTTCACAGTTCATGCCGTGGGCTGCCCCACTGAATGTGTTCATGCAATGCCACACTTATGGTTTAACCTGTTCTCTAAAACCCCTGTTGTCTGAACCTTGGCTCCACTGGCCTTAAAAATACTCTGGGTTAAGGAACCGTTCTTGCCAAGGATTCCTTATTCAGATGCATCTAAACTGAAACCCATCAAGTATATTGAGCTACACTTTCCACCACCTCCATCAAGCAAGATCCCGTTGTCCATACAGCGGTTGCTGAGACATCTGCAGCACACAAAATCAGACCCCCACAGCCCTTCTCCCAGGGGCTGCACTTGCCTCTCTGATACCAGCTAATGGGACCCCCCTTGCAAGAGGCTGTAGGCTCCACGTGGGATGGGGCTACAGCCAGGCGTCTTGGAGGAACAAAAACTGGGGGGCAGCCATGGCTGCCTAACAAAACAGCATGAAAGGGAACCAACACCGGACTTACTTTCTTCTTCTCGGCCTCGGACTGCGCTCTTGGTTTGCTGGGCGGGGGGGGGGAGAAAAACAAGCAGGAAGACAGTTAGTGGCTGCCCTCCCACCTCTTCCACTGGCTGCATCCAAGAAGTTGGTGAGCCTCCCTGCTCCGACAGAGAGACGAGGACCATCAAGGCAAGAGATATTCCGCCTTCTTCCCTGCCACAGGAAAATCCCCATGCCTGAGTCTGCGGAAGCCTCTGGGGGTCACCCCTTCCTTCTAGCAGCCAGAAGGAGACTGAAGTAGGTGAACAGCAAGTTGGACTAAGAGCTGATGTGTTGCTGGGTGAACACCAACCTGGGTCCTGGCTAAAATCCTTCTGAAAATGAGATTCACCCAGGAAGCCCTTGCAGAGGCTTCTGGGTTTTTGAAAAGACCTTTCCCTTTCCTTTCCTTTCCTTTTCTTTTCCCTTCCCCT
>NW_020717367.1:8353-50236 GCF_900518725.1 Notechis scutatus | reverse complement strand
GGATGGGGCTACAGCCAGGCGTCTTGGAGGAACAAAAACTGGGGGGCGGCCATGGCTGCCTAACAAAACAGCATGAAAGGGAACCAACACCGGACTTACTTTCTTCTTCTCGGCCTCGGACTGCGCTCTTGGTTTGCTGGGCGGGGGGGGGGGAGAAAAACAAGCAGGAAGACAGTTAGTGGCTGCCCTCCCACCTCTTCCACTGGCTGCATCCAAGAAGTTGGTGAGCCTCCCTGCTCCGACAGAGAGACGAGGACCATCAAGGCAAGAGATATTCCGCCTTCTTCCCTGCCACAGGAAAATCCCCATGCCTGAGTCTGCGGAAGCCTCTGGGGGTCACCCCTTCCTTCTAGCAGCCAGAAGGAGACTGAAGTAGGTGAACAGCAAGTTGGACTAAGAGCTGATGTGTTGCTGGGTGAACACCAACCTGGGTCCTGGCTAAAATCCTTCTGAAAATGAGATTCACCCAGGAAGCCCTTGCAGAGGCTTCTGGGTTTTTGAAAAGACCTTTCCCTTTCCTTTCCTTTCCTTTCCTTTTCTTTTCCCTTCCCCTTCCTTCGCATCCTTCCTTCCTTCCTTCCTTCCTCCCTTCCTTCCTCCTTCCTTCCCTCCCCCCATCCCACAATGCCTATTTGCTCTCAGGCGTGGTCCCTGCTTGAAGCTTGGTAGGGCATTGCTGGGACCCCAGGCCAACTCGCTGCAGAACAAGACCAGCAGAGAGAGACATCGTTTCTCCAAGGCCTTTGGGAAACCCCTTTGCCAGACTCGACTGACCAACAAGAAGAACCAATTTCCTTGATGGTTCATGGCACCTGAGGCATCTCTTGGGCAGAGATGCTCAAGGACCAGGGAGCCCAGTGGAGCTCTTTCACTCCTTGCTTCCCTCCCTCCTAAGCAACCTTCTAGCTTCTCTCTTGGCCTACACTGGCTAAGCAAGCTGATGGCTCTGGCTGCAATTGCCCCAACTCTGTAACCCGAGAAGGTTTTCCCTGCTTACCTGCCCGTCTTGTTTTGCTTTGGTCACTGGCTGGGGCATCGCTTTCTCCAGTCCCTGAAAGAAGCACTTGAACAGGCTGTTGGGGAGGGAGGAGGGTCTCATTAGAAGGACTTCCAGCTTCTCCCTTGTTCCCAGTCCAAAGCCCTGCCCAGAGGCCTTCCTGACTGGAGGCTGCGGGAGGCAGCTCTTGTGTCCCACCCCCCCCGCTAAATCATCCCTGGGTGTTTGCTAAGAATTGCGCTCAGGCTCTTGTTCCGCCCCAGGGATGGTGGCTGCTCTTCCTTGCTCCTTTGCCTTCTCCTTCCTTGTCAAACCATCTCTGGGCTCAGGGAAAAGCAAAGGCCTTGTTACAAGGCTATTTTCTCTAGCTCCAGATCTTGTGTGATCCACTACGTAAATGTGAAGTGAAAAAAACAAGAGCATTTTCTTACTTAACACAGGGCTCTTTCCTCTTTCCTGCTTCTCCTAGGTCTTGACTAGAGCTTAACGAATCTTTTTCGTTTATTCTGTCTCTTCTCCACCATCAGAGTCTGGGAAATGCCAAGGAAGTGGGGGGGTGGGCCAGGCTCTCTTGGCGCAGTCACCCAAAGTGGCATCTCATCCGCCAGGTACCCCAACCACCACTTGGCAGCCGCCCTCCTCCAAACCCCAGTTCAACCCAGGCTGCGACCCACCGAACATCCCTCTGACTCAGGGGCTCTGGAAGGCTCCCCTACCTGTGGGTCCCGTTGCCCCCAGGTCTCTGGGGAAAGAGAGGGAGGCTGAGGTAGGACTGCTTGTCAGACGAGGCTCCAGTGGAACCGGGAGGACTGGCCAGGAGGGGTTCACTCTGCGGCGACGACGTCACTCGCCCGCTCCCTTTTAAGTCAGCTGGGGAGGGTGTACATGGAGGAGGAGGAGTGAGGGAGGGGCTGTGGTATCCCCAAGCCATCCGAATATTTGGGTGATAAAATTCCACCGTCAACACTCAGCATGGCTTTCATTGATTAAAAAGGCAATACACAAAAGACAGTTGAAAAACCAACACAAATAACTTCTACTTTAAAAATAAAATCAAACTATTTTTTCTAAATAGAAAAATAAAAAATAAACTTTGCCTGACTTTCCTTCTCAGGGACACCTGAAAGCAGAACCGATTCCAAGGACTAATGTGCAGCTCAAAGGAGGCTTAAGGGACAGAAATTCCATGAGCTTCCAGCAGATTTTCTCCGTTTCCCCAGACTCCCAGGAGTGAGATGTGGGTTTTCAGTGGCAACCCCCTCCCTGACTCTGGAACCTCAACCCTTTCCTGATATCAAGGCCTGGATGCCTGTTGGTACCATCTTTTCATGGCTCTGATTATTCAGATGCTGGATTCATAGTTCTCTGCTTAGCAGTTGTGAGAAGTGTGAGTTAAGAGTTGGAAGGGACCTTGTAGGTCATCTAGTCCAACCCCCCACCCACCCAAGCAGGAGACCCTGCACCAGTTCTGACAAATGGCAGCCCAGTCTCTTCTTGAAAGCCTTCAGGGATGAAGCGCCCATAACCTCCGAAGGCAACTTCTGTTCCATGGGTTGATTGCTCTCAACTGTCAGGAAATTTCTCCTTATTTCCAGGTTGTTCAGTTTCCTTGTTCAGTTTCCATCCACTATTCCTTCTCTGGCCTTAAATGGCCAACAACAAGAGAGGCTTGTTCCTGACACCATCCAGAGAAATCCATGGAAAATTATATATAGGACTGACCCCCATCCCAACGGGAATAAATATACTGCTCAAAAAAATGAAGAAAATACAAAAATAAGACATCCTAGATCTGAATGAATGAAATATTCTTATTAAATACTTTGTTCATTACATAGTTGAATGTGCTGACAACAAAATCACACAAAAATTATCAATGGAAATCAAATTTAGCAACCCATGGAGGTCTGGATTTGGAGTTACACTCAAAATTAAAGTGGAAAAAAAAACTACAGGCTGATCCAACTTTGATGTGATGTCCTTAAAACAAGTCAACATGAGGCTCAGTAGTGTGTGTGGCCTCCACGTGCCTGTATGACCTCCCTACAACACCTGGGCATGATCCTGATGAGGTGGCGGATGGTCTCCTGAGGGATCTCCTCCCACACCTGGACTAAAGCATCCCCCAACTCCTGGACAGTCTGTGGTGCAATGTGGCATTGGTGGATGGAGCGAGACATGATGTCCCAGATGTGCTCAATTGGACTCAGGTCTGGGGAACAGGCGGACCAGTCCATAGCATCAATGCCTTCGTCTTGCAGGAACTGCTGACACACTCCAGCCACATGAGGTCTAGCATTGTCGTGCATTAGGAGGAACCCAGGGCCAACCGCACCAGCATATGGTCTCACAAGGGTTCTGAGGATCTCATCTCGGTACCTAATGGCAGTCAGGCTACCTCTGGTGAGCACATGGAGGGCTGTGCGGCCCCCTAAAGAAATGCCACCGCACACCATTACTGACCCACTGCCAAACCGGTCATGCTGGAGGATGTTGCAGGCAGCAGAATGTTCTCTACGGTGTCTCCAGACCCTGTCACGTCTGTCACATGTGGTCAGTGTGAACCTGCATTCATCTGTGAAGAGCACAGGGCGCCCGTGGCGAATTTGCCAATCTTGGTGCTCTCTGGCAAATGCCAAACGTCCTGCATGGTGTTGGGCTGTAAGCACAACCCCCACCTGTGGACATCGGGCCCTCATACCACCCTCATGGAGTCTGTTTCTGACCGTTTGAGCAGCCATATGCACATTTGTGGCCCGCTGGAGGTCATTTTGCAGGGCTCTGGCAGTGCTCCTCCTGTCCCTCCTTGCACAAAGGCGAAGGTAGCAGTCCTGATGCTGGGTTGTTGCTCTCCTACGGCCTCCTCCACGTCTCCTGATGTACTGGCCTGTCTCCTGGTCACGCCTCCATGCTCTGGACACTACGCTGACAGACACAGCAAACCTCCTTGCCACAGCTTGCATTGATGTGCCATCCTGGATGAGCTGCACTACCTGAGCCACTTGTGTGGGTTGTAGACTCCGTCTCATGCTACCACTAGAGTGAAAGCCCCGCCAGCATTCAAAAGTGACCAAACCATCAGCCAGAAAGCATAGGAACTGAGAAGTGGTCTGTGGTCACCACCTGCAGAACCACTCCTTTATTGGGGATGTCTTGCTACCTGCCTCTGCTTTCCACCTGTTGTCTATTCCATTTGCACAACAGTATGTGAAATTGATTGTCAATCAGTGTTGCTACCTAAGTGGACAGTTTGATTTCACAGAAGTGAGATTGCCTTGGAGTTACATTGTGTTGTTTAAGTGTTCCCTTTATTTTTTTGAGCAGTGTATATATATCAGTGTTGCATCCCATCAGGGTTTAAGGATTGCCAAGGCCTCCTGCCCACTGACTCCTTCAATATCAGAGGGTTAGTCACTCACCACTTCCTTCAGCAGCTCTTCCTGGGGTCCTTTCCTGGTGCAGAAAGACAGAAGAATAAAATGAGCATCCAAATCGCAGGGCCAAGAGCAGAAAAAGCCACCATGGCCCCCACACAGACCTGGGATCCAAGAGCTCTGAGGAGTGTATAGCAAAGGTACAACAACTAAACCTCAATTGCTCTGAAACCCATGGATCAGTGACACACATTAAAATGATGCCGGTCATATTCAATGCGGGTTCTTGAGTTCCCTAAGCACAGAAGCTGCACGAGCTCAACTTTCTGAGTGGTTAGAAAGAGGGTGCGCTGGCCATGGAAATCCAAGCATGACAGGTGTCGGGGTCCAGCTCCCCCACCCCAAACAAACCCTACAATTAATTCCCCCCCTTTGTGATCTAGACCAGGAGCCTCCAACCTTGGCAACTTTAAGACCTCTGAGAGTTGAAGTCCACAAGTCTTAAAGTTGCCAAGGTTGGGGACTCCTGGTCTGGACTGGCCATGTGTGCTGTATAAGTGTGGCCAAGGGACAAGAAACACCACATGGAAAGGCCACTGGAGCAGGGAGAAGCAAGCAAGGTGCTTCTTGATGACAACTTTCTTCTGATGCTTCAAAGTTTGACTGAACTGGGGTCTTGGCTGGGCCATCGACATCTGCAAAGCCTTTAAACACCCAGGTGGAGAAAGGCTCTGGCTGCAGCTCAAAAATTCCAATTGCACCTTGTCATAATCGAGGTTAAGGAACTGTTGTGGTTTGCCAGCAGCCGGTGCAGCTGGCAGAGGAAATGGACAGTGGGGAAGAACGGGGACCAGTCAGGGAGTATGAGGAGGACTCGGGCGAGGGTCCTGCGTCCGATGCAGAGATGGGGCCGGGGCCATCTGGGAGTGGGGTGCTGCCTTTGGAGCCTCCGGAGTCTGGCAGCAGCGAGGCAGAGGAACAAGGGGAGCCTGTTCCCAGTGCGCGTGTGCACAGAGCTGCTAGAAGGCAAGAGCAGCTGAGACAAAAGGGGCGACCTGAGAGTAAGGCTGGGAGGTGACTGCCCCTCCCGTAAGACATAAAGGAGGAGCAAAGAGGCAGGAGCCTTTGCAGGAAGCAAAGTAGTTTGATCAGTTTCGAGTCATCCTGGAAGTTGGTTGGTTTTTTTCTTGTACTTTGGTTGGTTTCTTTTATAGTTAATTGGATACTTCTGTTTTTGGCAGCATTCCACAGAACTGAAAGGTGGATGCTTATCTCGGGGGACTGTTTGAGATTAATTCCGGCTGGGAATGAAAACAATTCCCAGCACTGCAATAAAATAGCTTTTGTTTTTAAAACAAGTTTGTGCATCATTATGGTTGACGAAGCCTGGGTCAGAACAGGAACAGAGATTTACACAGATATGATCTTATATCCCTATGGATTTAGCTTGCATGTGCCAAGAGTTCTTGATTCCTTGGCTGGATGGATTAGAGGGTGCATTTGCCTCCCTTGCACTCACCTCGGCCTTTCTCTTGTTCTCTGGCTGAGGCATTAATTTTTCAAATCCTTCCATCAGCCAAGTAAATACTTTCCCCACATTGCTGGAAAGAAAAAAAGGAGCCCTGGTTAAGAACCCAGGCAGCTCCCTCAGGGGAAGGGACTCAGGGCCTCGGGCTGGGATCGAGAAAAGTGATCCCAGCCCAGCCCAGCCCCACCTCTGCCCTCCTGCAGCTGCCACGCTGGACGTGGGTGAGGGGGCTCCAACCAACCCCGGACTTCCCGGGGGCCCCTGGAGCTGCACTGGCCTCAGAAATAAGGACACCACGGAGGGCCAACTTGGAAGGTTTCTTCCTTTTGTAACCCAAGCCCAGAGCCCGGGGGTGCTTACGTGTTATCTGGGGCGTTGCTGTCACTGCTGGATTGCTCTTCAGGCTCTTCTTCTGACTCAAGGACCATAATGGCTGAAAAGGAGAAAGGTGCCTGATGACTCCATGCGTGGAAATGCCGTCCAGACAGAGGTGGGATTCAGCCGGTTCTGACTGGTTCTCAAGAACCAGTAGTGGAGATTTTGAGTAGTTGGGAGAACCGGCAAGTGCCACCTCTGACTGGCCCCGCCAACCCCATCTCTTCTCTGCCTCCCATTGAGTCCCAGCTGATCGGCCGGGTCTCCTTTGGTTGCCCTGCCCAGGAGAACAGAGCTGGAAAGCAGGTTGGTGGGGTGGGGAGGGAAGGGAAGGGGGATTTTGCAGTATCCTTCCCTTCCCCTGCCATGCCCACCAAGACACGCCCACAGAACCGTTAGTAAAAAAGAAAATTGAATCCCACCACTGAGCCCAGAGCTCTAGAAGCCTCCTGCTTCTTCCAGGAAAGGCACCTGACCGACACTTACCTAATTCCTCCTCTTCTTCGTGGAAGCTTTGGATTTCTGTCTGAACAGAGACCAAAAACAGTCCTTGTTACCACCAGCACCAGGATTCCCACCAGGAACTCCACCTCCAGAGAGAAATCCAAAGACGGCCACCGGCACCTCCTCCTGCCTTACCTCTTCTGGAATATCAATGCTGGCCTCCAGGGTCTTTGCATCCGGGACCTGGGAGCTCCCCGGCAGCTGTGGGATGGCCTTCTGCAGCCTCTGGGAGAACCAGAAGAGGAGCCCCTGGCCAGCCCTGGGAGGAAGTGGGAAGAAGCTGGGGTGGAAGCGCCAAGGACCGGAACAATGGAGCAGGCCAGGGAGGTCATTTGGCCAGAACGGTCCTCAGATCACGGGCCAAACTGCAGCTCCGTTTGCAGAATTCCTCCCTGGGTCCTTCTCACCTCGGCCCTTCCTGCTGAGACTCTGGCTTTTAGGCTCTCAGAAGGCGAAGCTGGCCCAGGTTTGGCCGCTTCCCCTTTTTGCCCCATCTCATGCCCTACATAATGGATTTCAGCCAGCCAAGGGATCCTTTCTCCCCCGCAGATCCAGAGACCGGCCCACGTAGGACAGCAACCCACCATTTGGCCAACTTAACTTCTGGACAGCCTCCAGCAGGTGCTTCAAGAGGCTGCTGGGGACAAGGGTGGCCTCCTCCGCCACTGGGGAGCCCTGGAAAGAGGGAAGCAGCCGGTACCTTTCCCTCGGCAACCACAGGTCCACGGGGCCCAGGCCTTCCTCTGGGGCGGATGCTGTTGATGGGGGAGAGAAAGCTGGTGAATCTTTGGGGTGAGGGCAGGTCTTGGCTGAGAGGGCAGAAGGGGCTCCGGAGGCCTCTTGGGAACCTGTCAGGACCACACGGAGGTCAGAAGCCATTTCTTCAAAGCCACGTCAGATGGTATCCTCTGCCCCTCCCCCCCCATCTAAATTCTACTACTGCTTCCAGTAGCAGCCACTCTTTTTACTCAGGGGTGGTTGCTGACTTTCACCAGGGGACTCCTGGCATCCTTTTCCTTCCCTGGCCGGAGCTCCTGGGACCGGGGATCAGCAACCCTGGGAGGACCAGGGGCCCCTGCCTGCCTCTGAGAAGGGACCTGAGACCAACACTGGGGCTGCTTTGGCTTCTTACCCAGGAACAGTCCATGTTTTACCCAGGGTAAAGTTAAAAACAATGGAGGCCCAACATACCTGTACTACTTTCACCCCAATGGATATGCCCTGGGAGCTTCTAGGAGTGGCTATCCTAAATCTCTCCCTCTTCCCTAATCCAGCTCCAGACTGTGCTATCTCTTGTCTCCCCCACACCCGCGCCCCCTCCTTTCTGGGCATCTGCCACTTTAGTCCATCTCACCACCTTCTCCACAGGCACCGTCCCTCACTGGAACCCAGTCAGTGTAACCGAAGGGTTCTCTGAAAAGTGGGCATCTCTTCTACTGGTAGTTTCTGATTACAGTCGCTAAATGATATGGTTGTTAAGTGAGTCATCACACGAGCAGGCCCAATTTAAAAATAATCTTTATCCTGGTGGCCACTCAGTGAATCATGCAGTTGTTAAGCAAATCCAGATTTCCCAATTTACTTACGGCTGGGAAGGTTGCAAATCACCATCGTGTGCCTGAGAGCTGGTTGCCAGGTGCCCAAATTGTGAACGTGACAGGGCACTTGTGCAATGGTCCCAACTTTAAAAGCAGGTTGTAAGCCCCTTTTTCCAAGGCTGCCATCATTTCAAATGGTCGTAAAGTGAGGACTACCTTAATGGCCCCTCAGTTTTCTCGCAATGCACAAGGAAGATAAGCCTGGGGCCTTGCGAGCTTCCCGTGTGTCACTGAGAAGAGACCAGGAAGCAAGATCCGAAAACGGGGTGGAGGGGACGCTCAGGAAACCTGACGCTTCCCAGGGCCAGGATGTGGCCGCATCCAAAGTGGTTTCTGAGGTTTGGAGGGTGGGCGACTATTTCAACCCCCCATTTCAATCCCCATCATGACAGTTAATTCACTATGTTTTTTGCCTGGATTCACCTGAAAATGAGGGTACCAAGAGCAGATTCTGAGTGACGTGGAATTGACGCGGGGTCTTTTATGCCTCTGAGCTATCCTAATCCCAATTACAAGATTGAATTTTTTAAAAATATGACATGTTAAACATGTTGACTAAGTAAAATGCTGAAACTGGTCCCCTAGAGCAGGGGTCTCCATCCTTCTCAACTTTAAGACTGTGGACTCCAACTCCCAGAATTCCTCAGCCTGAGGAACTCTGGGAGTTGAAGTCCACAAGTCTTAAAGTTGCCAAGGTTGGAGACCCCTTCCCTAGAAAAGGAGAATCTTACCTCCCTTTTTTATTGGATGGGCTGATCCTTGTGGGGGCAAGGGGAGCCTTGCACAGATACCCGTGTCCCGAGCCACGAAGGCCTTAAAGCTGAAAAGTAGCACCTGGCATTGCACTCTGAAGCCATGTGGCCACTGGTGTGGCTCCCACGGCAGGGGTGTTACATCAAGATGCTGCCCTGACTTGAAGGGCTTCCTTTGGCCAACTTAACTCCTAAACGGCCTTCAAGGAACATCCCTGCCTACTAGGGGGTATCTGTTGCAAGGAGACTGAGCTGTGGCCATCAGGAGTTACCAGCCCCTTCCATCTTTCTCCCTGTCTGAAGAAGAAAGATTAAGAGAATACTGCAGAATATTTTTATAGTTCTGAAGATTTTTGTAGGTGAAATAGTATACACAACTCCGTGGTACAAGGATATTGCAATCGCCCTCTGCAAAATTTTAAAAGATGCTGAAATAATATCAATGATATATATCAAATAATATCAATTAATCAATTATAATTATGGTATCAATTATAAATAATATCAATGAAATAACATCAAATAATACCAATGGGCCCACTAGACATTTTGTGAATAAGTAAATATTGCTCCCGGTCTGGGGAGGGGGAGACCCAAAGGAGGGAAAGGAGTTTCCCAGGAACCACGTGGGATTCTTCCCCACCGGGACCTGGCAGAGCCTGGGCACCTGCCCACCACAGCTTTGATGGGGAGCTGAATTACCTTCTGCTGGATTGCAGCCATCTCCTTCTGGCAGCTTTAAGAAAAGAATCACACGAAACATCAAAGCCGTGGAACATGGAATCCTGCGTAGCTTTTTCTCTGGTAACATCACACTGCTAACTAGAGCATACAAAACATTTGCTAGACCAGTACTCGAATACAGCTCATCAGTCTGGAACCCACATTACGTATCTGATATTAACACAGTAGAGAAAGTCCAGAAATATTTCACAAGAAGAGTTCTCCACTCCTCTACTCATTGCAGAATACCTTATGCCACCAGACTCGAAATTCTAGACCTAGAAAACCTAGAACTACGCTGCTTTCGGTCCAATCTAAGTATAGTATATAAAATCATACATTGCAATGTTCTACCTGTCAATGAATACTTCAGCTTCAACCATAACACAAGAGCAAACAATATATAGAAACTCAAGGTAAACTGCACCAAACTTGATTGCAGGAAATACGACTTCAGCAACAGAGTGGTCAATGTCTGCAATACTTTACCTGACTCTGTGGTTTCTTCCCCAAACCCCAAAAACTTTAACCTGTCTACTACAAAGCCTGTCTACTATTGACCTCCCCCCTTTCCTAAGAGGTCTGTAGGGGACGTGCATAAGTGCACCAACGTGCCTACCGTCCCTGTCCTATTGTTTCTTTTTTTATTTTTCTTATATGTACCCATTTCATGTATTCATAACTATGTTTATGCTTATTCCTGTTATCTTATAATCGCTCGACAAAATAAATAAATAAATAAAATAAAATAAATAAATGGAACAGCCAGCAGGAGGCCCTGAGTCCTGACTCCATCCTTGCCGGCCTCAATAGTTCTGAGCGGATTCTGCGGAGCTTCCTGAGCGCTTGAGGGAGGGAGGCCAATCTGGTCAGCCCTTCAAGGCAGACCAGACAAGGAAACCCAAGCCAGACATGCTAAGACTATTTTTATTATTATAAGATCACAGTAACAAAATCTTGCAAATCTCCCCCCCTCCTGCCCTTATCTTCATCATAATTAGAGAGGGTCTCATATGAGACACTTTTTCAGTTATGATTCTGGCCCAGACTCAGATTTCTGTTCTCTTTTCTCTAATTGCTGCCTTCTTCGTGCCTTCTTCGTGCTCCCTCTTCCTCCTGTTCCTCAAGATGATTCCTTCCATTGACTGCATTTTTTGACTGTCTAGTTACAAAAGCAAGCTGAAGCAACAACAAAGGTTGACCTGGGTCCAGGAACAATGAAAGAAAGACTGGCAGATTAAAGGTGGCCTTTAATGTTCCCACTGGCTTTGAGGAGCCCCAGGGCTGGAGGTCCTGATCCGTAGGTCCCATCCAGCTGAATTCGGCCTCTTTCCCCGTTCCAAAGCCCCTGTGCGCCAATAAGCAAAGTTGAGGTGCTGCTGGAAGCACCGTTGGGTTGTCTGCTCTCTGTGAATGATTGTGTGTGACTCGGTTTCCTTTGGTTGTGCTAAAGTGTGTTGAACTTCAGCTGCTTTCGTTCTTGGGAAGACAGACTGATGTTCTCACCACACCAGGTGGGCTCTCAGTTGTTGGCCATTTCTGAATAAAATGAATAAAGCAGAATCGAGCCTGGCAGTTCTATGCATTGTGGGATCCCAGCAGCTGTTTTGCCAGAATGCATGTTGCACAGTCTATCCCACTAAGCCCCTACATGGCGCCTTCACTTTAGCAGAGCCTGTTGGGTGAATGCAGCCACACTGCCACAGCCTCTATAGCTACTAGCAGCCAAGTGGCCAATGCAACTTCGGACCATGACACAGAATGATCTAAGGGGGCCCTGAAAGGTCCATTTTTCCTTGGGAAAAACAGGAGAACCGATTGGGTTTTGCACAACCTCGCTCGGCACTAGCCTTCTGTGCAGGTAAGAGAACTAAGGGCCACTCCAAGGCAGCCACTCACCTTCTGGGCAGGTTCTGGCCTGTCCACAGCTGCGCTCTGTTCCAGGGGTCCATCTTTCTCTCCCACCACAGAAATGTGGATTTTCACAGGAGGCTGGGGTACCACCTTCTCCATCCAATCAAACATCCTGGCGCTGGCAGAAGAAGGGCAGGGTGCAGCGTTGACCCAGGGGAGGCCCAGGAATTGGATGACCGAGAGAAGCTCTGAGACCAAGAAGCAACTGGAAAAGAAACCCTGGGGGAGGCATGTTGGAGGAGGCGCCGGACAGTTGGCTTGGCTCAGAGAGGGCCACCAACGCCAGGCCTTCCTGCATCCCCCTTACACTCTCCTAGAAGGACAGGGATGACTGTTGGGAATGGTCCAAGAAGCACAGGGGCCACAGTGATGGATGGATGCTCTGCCAGTTCTGATAAAGCCACCTGCACTATTTGGCCCCATCAAGACAAGACACTGGGGGCGCCTTTGCTTAAGCAGCTGGCAAGTCGTGCTCCATCCAATGGATCATTTGGCTCCATTTATCTATCCCAGCCTCACTTGGAATCTGCCTCCCATGTTCTTCAGAGTTGCCTCGGGAGGGTTCTTGCAGCCAGTTGGGCCTTTTGCCCCTTAGGCATTGCCACACTGCAGTGTGTGGCTGTCCTACTTCTAGGGTAATTGCTGTAAAATCACAGCACAAGGCTCCGGTTAGTGGCAGGGAGGGTTCAAGTCAAGAGGGCAGCCCAAATGCAGCAATTGAACCTCCGCCTGCCTTTTATGCATGGCACCTTGACTGGTGAAGCTGCGCTGGCATAGATCATTTTGAATTGTCCCCAAAACAGAAACATGATCTGCATCAGGGGTCTCCAAACTTGGCCACTTTAAGACCTATGGACCTCAACTCCCAGAATTGCAGTTGTTAAGTGGATCATGTGGTTATTAAGTGAATCCAGCTTCCGCCATTGACTTGGCTGGTCCAAAGCCAGCTGGGAAGGTCACAGATACCGATCACATAACCATCGTCATCAATACAAGCTAGTTGCCAAGTGCCTGGATTTTGATCACATGACCAAGGAGATGCGGTGATAATTATAAGTGACCTGCCATGAGCAGCTATTTTAAGTGCTGCCGTTATCTTGGAACGGTCACTAAACTAATGCTTGTAATTCAAAGACCACCTGAAAACTGTGGAGGGCCTTGCATGGATGCAGCCACTGGATTCACCATTTTCACCGGGTCTGCATCTGCTGGGCAAGTTCCCATTCCTGGGTCACTCTGGAGAGCCGTCTTTGGCCTTGGATGGACGCACACACACACACACACACAAACACACACAAACCTTTAGCACGGGAGTCTCCAACCTTGGCAACTTTAAGACTGGTGGAACTCCCAGAATTTCTCAGCCAGCAAAGCTGAAAGTTGAAGTCCACCAGTCTTAAAGTGGCCAAATTTGGAGACGCCCTGATCTAGAAGGATCCTGATGGCCAGGGAATCGCTGGTCCGGTGAAGCTCAAGCCCGAAGCAGAACCAGCAGGTGCAAACACCGCATCCCAGTTCCTATGTGGTGGATGACTACAGGCAGCAGCGCAAAGCAATCCCCTCAGTCAGGAAAGCTTCCTGGGGTCGTGGCTGAGGGTTTTAAGCTCGATGTACAGACCCGAGAGCCAAGGAGCCCACCTGGGAGATGGTCCAGGCTTTGGCCACAGAAATGTTCTGGCCTCTTTCATTGGGAAGAAACCGGCCAGGGATGGGAAACCTCAAGGAAGCCATTCCAGTTCAAGTGCTAGAGGGCAGGAGCTGCTCCTCAGGAGGCAACACCCATTGGGGGGAAACGGATTGTGTTTTGCTCCCGTTTGTCCAGCTCCGGGCTCAATTGCTCTGCCCTCCGTCCCCCAACCAAAGATCCAGCGGCAGCTGCCATGTTCACACTCTCCATGCTACCACTGGCTCTTTCACCAATTGGGGAAATGGCACCGAATAACGGACTCGCCATGGAATCACCGAGAGGCAGGTTGCAACCAAACTCTAGTCAGCTCAGCCCTTTGATAGCAGAACCAGGTAAACCTCCATCATTGGATGCATTCAGATGGCAGCTGGAGAGATTTGCTGGGGAGGTTGGGATGCCTACGGGGGGTGGGGGGTTGCAGGCACAGGCAGACAGACGCATATATGCACAAGCCGCACACGCACGCTGATAGATGCAGAGAGGGGGTGATGGTCAGAACAAGCTATTATCAAGCAGAGAGAGACAGGCTGCACTGTTATGATGGCTAAAGACCAGCAGATCCTCAAGCAGAGAAGCAGCTTCCCAGTTGCTCCCTTGCTCTGCTGGGATCAGGGCTGCACAATGAGGCCACCCAGGTATTCCGCGCAGGTGGCGAGCAAGATCCCAGCCCTCTCCTCCCCCTGTCAAAGAGCCATTTGGGGCAGCATTTCCCCCTCTTCTCCCCATGTCCAGGTAGGCACCCTAAAGCCTGAAGCCAGCCGTCCTTTGCTCTGGAGGAAGCAGCGCTGAGGACTCTGCTGATGGGGCTGAACCCGAGGATGGGAGGCTGCTTGGAAGCCCAAAGCTCCCCGCTTCCCGGGTGGGCCAGGGATGAGCCCCAGGGACCTGGGAAGGGGTGGGGGCCCAGGGCTTCAGGCTCTGTCTGCTCTGGGAGCGCTGCCTGCCTGCCTGCCGGGGCCACACTTACCTGGAGCAAAGCCAAGGGGAGGCGCCTGCCCCCTTTCCTACCCCAGAGGGAGGCAGGCCAAGGGAGGCAGGTAAGGTGGCCGTCTGCCTCCCGCTGCTGCTCCTCGAAAGAAGCGAAACAGGTGATCTGGGAAGCCAGCCACGCAGCGGATCAATTAGCTCAGAACAGAGAGTGCAAACTGGATTAAGGCAGCAGGCTTGGGCTCAGAGCCCAGAGAGCAGCACTCCCTGACCTGCTCAGCCCACTCACCCCCATCCACATGTGCAGACAATGGCCTTGCGTAGAGGACATGGCCTGTGGGCGAGGGAAGCAGGTCGTGCATGGCGGGAAGCATTGCAAGAGGAAAGCTTGAGGGCCCCGGGCCCCTGACAGGTAGCCTCGGTGCTGCCAGCTAAGGGCAAACCCCCTTCCCATGCCACCTGGATTTGCATCAGCCTTCCCCCACCCCCCCTCCGTAGGGGAAGTCTACCGAACTACTCCCAGATAATCCAAGGATTTCGGCTGTTGCCTCGGTTGCTAGGAGACGAGCCTTCTGCACACTCAGCAAATTGCAGCTGGCTTAGCGGTGCTTTCCAACTCAGGATAAGGCACAACATAAAAACAAGGATGCGCATGTGCTATTTCCTTAAATCTGGATTTCTTTGAGATATCTTGTGAGGTGAGTGAGACCAGCTGGTGTCGTGCAAATGGATCTAAGGATTGCTTCTCCTGGGTGTGCTCTTTCCGGAGAGCTTAAATGACCTCTCTGCTAAAGGGTTTCACTTTATGAGCAAGAAATGGCTGCTTGATAGTTATCACTGCGTTTCAACTATTTTCATTCCTCAAGGTGCTCTGGCACCCTGCCTGATTTGTAACTCTGCCTTGCAGGTATTTTTAATTTAATGACTGGTATTTAGGGCAGCTTTTTGCAAGCAAAGAAGCTTTTTGTATTTTTGTACAGGTAATCCTTGACTTACAACAGTTCATTTAGTGACCATTCAAAGTTACAATGGCATGAAAAAAGTGGCTTATGACCATTTTTCACACTTACAATGGTTGCAGCATCCCCACAGTCACGAGAGGCCAGGCGAGGAGAAGCACCCCGCAATGTAAGTGATGTTGAGTTGGCCACGCCCAGCCAGTCACAGGACCACCAAGCCAAACTCACAAATTAAGCCACGCTCATAGAGCCGGTTGTTAAGAAATTTGAATCCCACCCGTGCGTGCAATCAATTAGAACCAAGAGAATGGCAAAATAATGACAAGATGGCAAAAGCCAGACATCAGTCCAAAGAGAGAACATGGCAGCAAGGGGAGTCCAAGACCTAGGAGAACACCCAGGTTTTTCATGGTCTTTCGGAACACCAGCAGGGAGAGATGGATGCATAGCTACACACCAAATGCATGGATACATTTGTAGAATGCAAAGTCAGTTTTATTTACTTCTTAGCAATTTATCTAATTGGGAGGGTTGGCCCAGCTATTTAGGCTCACGATTGTCCCTGTGGTAACTTACAAATGTGATTATTAAATTATAAACATATAAATATTTATTTATTTTTGGTCAGTTTTGGTCACCACTATAAAAAAAGAGGTTGAGACTCTAAAACAGTGATCCCCAAACTTTTTAAGTCCACCGCCCCCTTGGTGGGGGCCAGCAGAGGGGCACTAAAAGGCGGCAGGGGGGCAGCGTGTCGAACGTGCCACCGCTTCTGCATTGGAGGCGCCGCCTCCGGAGCGGCGCTAGTCAATGGGTGAACCTGCAGAGCCGGCACCTCAAGCGCCCCCCTGCCAGCCCCCTTGCCTCTTAGCGCCCCCCTAAGGCATCCCCCCACCCCCCAGGGGGTGGTACCGCCCACTTTGGGAACCACTACTCTAGAAAAAGTACAGAGAAGAGCAACCAAGAGGATTAGGGGACTGGAGGCTAAAACATACAACGAACGGTTGCAGGAACTGGGCTTGGCTAGTCAGGGGAGCCATGATAGCGGTCTTCCAATATTTGAGGGGCTGCCACAGAAAGGAGAAAGGGGTCAACCTGTTTTCCAAAGCGCCCAAAGGCCAGAGAAGGAATAATGGATGGAAACTGATCCAGGAGAGATTCAACCTGGAAATAAGGAGAAATTTTCTGACAGTAAGAACAATCAACCCATGGAACAGAAGTTGCCTTTGGAAGTTGTGGGAGCTTCATCACTGGAAGCTTTCAAGAAGAGACTGGACTGCCATTTGTCAGAAATGGTGTAGGGTCTCCTCTTTGGGCAGGGGGGCGTTGGACTACTAGACGACCTACAAGGTCCCTTCCAACTCTGCTAACCTAATGTAATCTATTCCAAATAAGGTATGAAACTGCTCCTCTGAAGGTCCATGTTTGTGATGGATCTCTGGAACTGGTTGATATTGCTGAGCCAATCAGCTTATCTTTCTGAAAAGTACATGGCATCCGTTTAATTGCCTAGATAACATTGGAATATCCACGGCACGGAACTGAAGGAGCCAACGGTATTCCCAGAATTTCAGAGAAATACCACATTCACTTTTGCAAAGATGTTTTTTTTTGCTCACCTGGAAATACAAACCACCAAGAAATGAAGGCAAAGTTAGGAATATTTATGGAGTATGGGAATAAATCATATATAGGGTATAATATATAACATATACAACTTTTGTACAGGGTACAGAAACAAAATATACATTTGATATATGTGATGCATTAAAAAGCAACAAATCAAATAATACGATATATTAATTAAACCTGAGAATTAAACAACAGAAAATATTGACGCTAGATAACATTCCACAAGTGACAAATTTATGAGTTATGTTACACCTTCCCAGTTGAGTTTATATTTTGCACGTATATGCCAGGCCTTTCAGAAGATGCTACCTATTGCGTAATTGCTGAAAAGGCTAGTTTTTATTTAAAAAAAAAAGAAATGCCTTTGGCTAAAAAGAAATTAGGTTTCCTGAACTTCAAAAGGAAGAATGGTGGTCATACTTCATTAAAGGAATGAACTGGTCAGAGTTATGAGAAGGTAGACGAGTTTGAAACCCACCTTCTCTCTCTCTGGAGTTGCTGCTTTTGGGAAAAACTTCTTTCATCACCATTCAGAGTCTGGAATTAATCAACATATGAGGCTTTAAGGGCAGCTTGTGCAGAGAGATACTCAAAAGTGACAAGAGGATTTTCAAATAAGCAGCTCTAATTCACCAATAAAAGGAGAATATTTGTAGCTTGGAATAAGAGGCCCTTGGTGCTCTCTGAGCTTTGCTGTTTTCTTGCAGATGTTTCATTACTCAAACTAGGTAACATCATTATTGCTAGTGGCTGATGAGGTTAACCTAGTTTGGGTAATGAAATGTCTGCAAGAAAACAAGGATCCCTCAGCTCTAATTTATTTGCCTTCTTCTTTCTATTGGGGTGGGGGGGGGAGTCAAATTTTGGCCACAGCCTTAAAAGAGGATTTTGATAGTGTGGTTGTGGCCCGCATCCCAACTGTTTTGCTCACTTCTTCATGTTCCTTATTTCCATATCTTCAATTTCTTTTTTCCCCTTATAGTTGCTTTTAATTTGGAAACTTTGGAAAACATCTGAACGTGACTGTTAGGAATATAAGTCACCTAACAGGTATTTGGGTTAGAAATATATAAACCAGGATAAACATTTTAAAACTGTTATCTTTAAGAAAATGCAAAACTGTAATTAGGTGTGGTTTCTCAAACGGCCATAAGATGGAGCCAGAAACCCGGGTTGTTTAGCCTTAGTCTCAGAAGAGAGTGTGAGTGTATCTCTGTTTCCTTCTGTTGGAGAATATTGCCATTCCTTCTAATTGACTGATATTCATGGATTTGATGTAAGTCTGATACTGAACTGTTTTTGACACTGGACTTTGTTACTGGATTATCCCTGGATTGAAAACTGACTGAACTTACCTGTGAATGACTTTTGGACTGCTTATATTGAACTTTGCTTAAACCTTTCTGGAAGTAAAAACCTACATTTACTGTACAGTGTATCTGTGTGCTGTGTGTGTATTATTCAAACACTTCTCTCAAATACATCTCCCTGTATGCGCTCATTCTCCTAACAGGGAATTACCTCAACAGTGACATTTGAATGCTGCAGGGGTGAGGGGGCTCAGCTCAGCGCCTCCTGTGAGCACTGGGGAGGGGGGGCTCAGGGGCCTGAGGTGACCTGGTCAGGGTTGCCTAGCGACCTGGCCCTCTTGACCAACAATTCCTGTCTCCCTGAGGTTGCCATGGAGAGTGAGGGGGCAGAGCCCAGAAGGTAGACCTGGCTCCCAGCATGTGAGAGCTTGAGGGACACCTCAGGACTCTCCTTCTTTCCCACAAGTTGAGCCCACACCTGGAGAGGATCTTGCTTGGCATCGCCAACCCAAGTCCTCGGGCCCTCCGTAGCACCCCTCTCTGCATCTTCCTAACTGTCCAGCCTGCCTGGTCCTTCCTGCCCTCCTTTACGCTGTGCAGTGACTGTCAAAAGATTTGGGTAAGCAGCTTCCCTGCCAATGGCAAAAAGAAGACCAGGGAAGAGAAGGGACCATTCTAAATGTCTAATAATAGTAACAATATATTGAAAGCAATTCTCTTAACATTACAGCATTATTATCTATTATCTATCATAGACTCAGCCCTTAGCTTATTGTATTTGTCAAGGACCTGGGATAGGCAGATGTGGAGGTTACAGATATTGCCACAGGATGTAAGCCATTCCGAGTAAAGCTGCCTTTTGCAATTGATTGGTGGCGAATTTGTCAATGCCGACTCCAGTTGTTTTAGGATTGCAGTCAAGGCACCTATCACTATTGCTACTGCCTTTGCTTTCTTTTGCCACAGTCATTTTAATTCTATTTTCTGTTCTAGTTTATGGCTTATTTATGATCTCTGGTGCACAGCAGAAGGCAGGGGAAAGAGAAGCGGAGGCTCTTGTTTTGGTTTACGTGGCTACCTTAAATCATGGCTTAGCATGATCTTTGAAGGAGCCTTGACCACTAGTAGCTTTTTCACCTGATGCTCTCCAGACATGAGAGCAGTTCTCAGCTAACAAAGCCAACAGCCATGGCAGTTCCAGCATGTCTTGGTGGCTGGAGCCTGGAAGTTTGCTCAGCGGGCGCCCTGTCTCCCGAGTCACGCAATGGTCCTGGCCGTGTCACGTGCTGCAGGAGTGGAAGGCACTGCGTCCTCAGCTATCCGCCTCCCTTCACAGGCAGAAGGTCCTCTTCTGAGACGTTGGGAGAACGTGGATCCTCCCATGCAACTTCAAGATCAATTGATGGATATTAGAATTGACAGCAGCTTAAACTAATTAGGACGGGATGCATTAACTAAAAGCAGAGTAGTGTCTACTGCATATTCCCAACCCACACCAACTATTCCCAGGTCCTGGACCAGCTAAATGGTACAGGCAACCTTGATTATCACTTGATAAATGTGCAGAAAACTTCCCCAGGGTGCAAATAAAAAATTACTACTCCTTGTAACCTTTTCCCCAGTGCAGCAGCACACTCCTCCTCTTCTTCCTCCCAGCGTTATTGCACTGAGGTAAGGAGGGAAAGGCCTGAGCTCAGCAGGATCACAGCAGGAAACAGTCTTCCACAGCCTGTCAATCGCTAAAGTTGCAGGGGGTGCAAGCCTGGTAGTGAGGACTGGCACCCTGCCCCTCCCTGGAGGAAAAACATTCCCAGCTCTGTCAGGGAAGCTGAGGAAGGGGAGTGGGCCACTGGGCCGGAACCAGAGCAGAGGTGGTCAAACTGCAGGCCTGCGGGCTGGATCCAGCTCACGGGATGCTTAGATCTGGCCTGCAGGGCCGCCCTGGAAATGGGGAAGGACTGGCCGGGGTTGCCGACCCTCCCGAACTCCGTTTTCACTGGGAGAAAGTTGCAGGAGGCCGTTGCAACCGAAAACAGAGCTTGGGGGCTCATTTTCGCCAGCAGGGCACCCAGGGCACCACAGGTGCCACTGCAAGTGATATCGAGCTGGCCATGTCCACTGTGGCCCTGGTCCCCCCAAGGCCAAATACAACCCTGATGCAGCCCTCAATGAAATCGAGTTTTGACACCCCTATTCCACAGAATGGGGCTGCTTCAACAAGGATATTTTTTTCTTGGACATTTAACATTGGATCTGTTGTGGTTCGCCGGCAGCAGGTGTGGATGGCTGAGGTCTCGGAGAGCGAGGACTCAGACGAGGGGCCTGCGTGTGGTGCAGGGATGGGGCCAGGACCATCAGGGAGTGGAGCGCTGCCTTCGGAGATGGTGGAGGCTGGCAGCAGTGAGGAAGAGTTCCCCAAGGATCCTGTGCCTAGTGTGTGTGCGTGCAGGGCTTCTCGAAGGAAAGAGCAGCTGCAGCAGCATGGGCGACTCGGGAGTAAGGCTGCAAGGTAATGGCCCCTCCCTTAAGAGATAAAAGCCAACCTGAGAAATCGGAGTTCTTTGCAGGAAGCAAAGACATTTTTGCACTCAAGCCTTGTGGATGTTTGGAATATCTTGGTTGGTGTTTGGAGTCTTTGAGTTTGAAATATTTTTAGTAACTTTATCTGGAGTTCTTGGCAGCCTTGCACAACCTTGGCAAGGTTCATTCTTATCAGAGACAATTAGTTTGAAACGGCCTTTTAACCGGGAAGGAACGGAATTCGTCAAGAATCATTAAAAGGTTTTGCTGTTACCTCTGTTTCGTGTCTGTTTCCTTGGACCAAGGTTTGGGTCAGAACAGGATCTTCCTAAGTGATGTGGCAGTCCAGTGGAGAAGGAATGGCCTGACGGATGTCGGAAATGTAACTCTCTCTCCTCTCCTCTCCTCTCTTTTGGGCTGGGCGGATTTGCAGCAATGGCCCAAGCTCTGGACTTGATCCCCTGGCCGCCAGATGCCAGCCCCGTCTATGCAGCCCCCGCAGTCCTCATTCCGCTGGAGCCCAAGAAGAGCCTGTTAGCTGGAGTGAAGGAGCAGCTCTACCACCCGTGCCTGCCAACGCTGAGGCGCATGGACATGGACACCGTGGTCAACAGGCTCACTGACCAGCACTGCAGGACCAGCACCACCTGCTCCAAAGGTATCTGGGAGCAGAACCAGGGCAGGGATGCATTGCAGCCTTCCTTGCAATGCCGTCCCAACGCTAGCAATGGCGGCCTGCATTCCAAGACCCCAGGCAGAAGTTGGGCTTTTGCCCCAGCACCCCAACTAGACCGGGTCTCCCAAATCAGGGGTCTCCAACCTTGGCCCGCTTTAAGCCTGGCGGACTTCAACTCCCAGAATTCCCCAGCCAGCTTTGCTGGGAGTTGAAGTCCTCCAGGCTTAAAGGGGCCATGCTTGGAGACCCCTGTCCCAAATGTTTTGAGGGACCTTCTTAAAAGGGGGGAGGGGCAAATCTTAAAAGTTTAGTTTGTGCGCCCGTCCTCTGTGGTTTTTTTTTTTGGGGGGGGGAGGGTTTCTCTAAATCTTCCAGGCCTAAAAGGGCCCCTTCTGGGACACAGCCGGGGATCTGGAGGGCAGGGGTCTCCAACCTTGGCTGCTTTCTTCAACTCCCAGAAAGCAAAGCTGCCTGGGGAATTCTGGGAGTTGAAGTCCGCCAGGTTTAAACTTGCCAAGGTTGGGCAGCCCTGCTGTAGGGAGCCAGCCCCCCCCCCCCCCCCCCCCCCCCCCTCCCTGCCCGTCTCTTCCGCAGAGGATTTCCGAAGGGCGACCTTCACCGTGGGCGGAGTGCCCAGCAGCCCCCTCCCCTCCAAGGTGAGTCACGGGTCGGGGCCTCCGCGGAGCTGCGCGGGGCGGGGGAGAAGCAGGTCCCGGCCGGCCGGCCGTTCAGCGGGGGATCCGACGCCAGCTGGCGGGAGAGGTCCCGGGGCAAGGCCGCTCGGGGTCGCTTCGGGTCTCCCGAGGAGCCTGCCGGGGAAGCCCCCCGCGAGCGCCGCTGCAGCCGCCCCGCTTCCTTGCAGGGCATGTCGGAGCTGGTGCGCCGCTCGCTGGCCGGCCGGTCCCGCGCGGGGAAGCTGGCGCCGCTGCCGCCCAGCACCAGCCAGGAGGAGTGGCCCAGCTACACGCGCGCCATGCAGGACTGGTCCCGCTTCGTCTCCGACGCCGGCGAGATGCCGCTGCTCAACCTCCAGGGCAAAGGTAGGCGGGCGGCGGGAAGCCCTTCGCTCCGGGGACCTGCCGAGCGCCCGGGGGGCGCGCTCGGCGGTGCTGCGGCCAGTCCGCGGGGGCTCCAGGGCGCCAAGTCCGCCGCTGTTGCCCGAGCAGGAGCGGCGAGGACCTGGCGGAAGGTCCCCTCGGGGGACTCAAGGGGGGGGGAACGGGGGGGGCGCCTCCTTTGGGGGCAGATGGAAGCGCCCCCCTGGATGCCCAGCTCGGCTTCCCTCCTGCCCGCTGGTGGGATTCAAACACTTTTACGAGCGGTCGGTGGGCGTGGCCTGGTGGGCGTGGCAGGGGAAGGATATACTGCAAAATCCCCTTTCCCTCCCCCCCCCACTAACCTGCTTTCCAGCTCCGTTCTCCTATGCAGGGCAACCAAAGAAGAGCCAGCCAATCAGCTGGGACTCAATGGGAGGCAGAGAAGAGATGGGGTTGGCGGGGCCAGTCAGAGGTGGGATTGGCCAGTTCTCCAAACTATGCAAAATGTCCGCTACCGGTTCTCCAGAACTGGGAAGAACCTGCTGAATTCCCACCCCCCCCAGCTCTTCTCAGCAGGACCGGCGTTGGTGGGCACAAAGGGGACTCCAGACAGCCTCGCCGGCAGCCCCAACCCTGCTGCCAGAGCCAGGCCGAACTCTTGAAGGATGGGCGCCTGGCAGAGAGAGGCCCCTGCCCTTCTGAGCCAGAGGAGAGCGTAGCTGGGCTCAGCCCAGGTTCCCCATCAAGGGGACCTTTCTGGCTACTTGCCTGAGCCAGGAGTGCCAACGCTGCCCACCACTGGCACTGAGGATGTTACCTAGTTCGCCTAATGAAACGTCTGCAAGGAAACAACCAAGCTCCGAGCGTACCAGGGAGCCTCATTTCAAATATATACAAATATTCTCCTGTGTTGATCTTTTTCCTTTCCTTCCTTTTTCCTCTCCTCTCCTGTCCTCTTCTTGTCTTTCTCAGTTCTTGGCTTCAGCTGTTATGCCGTCAGATACTTGAAACCAGACGTCACTCAAACCTGGAGGGTAAGCAAGAGGTTCTCCTAGGGGGGCAATATTATGGGGGGGGGGGCTCAAAAGACATTTTTAAAGGGCAAAGGGCACCTCTGCCCGGAGAATCCAACTTGATTGCAATTAAGGCGTTATCACAAAGTGGTTTGGGGGAACTCTGGAAAAAGGAGTTTTGGTTTTCAACCCAACGATTGGATCCTCAACTCCTTAAGAACGGTGGTGATAGCAATGCAATTGTTTCCTCTCGTCTCGCTTTGTTCTGTTGGCCAGGAAAGGGCTCTGTTAGAATTGCCAAGACCGCCATATGGATATGACTCCCACATTTAGATCCTGATGTTTTGATGGGACATTTTAATTTTTTAATTAAGTTTATATTTTTCAAGTTACTCTCTATCAGAAGAGACTGAGACTATACTATTAATTTGTGGCAGAAAAGTACAATGCTTCACACATTTAAAAAAAAAACTCTGTAAATGAGAAGTCCCTGCTCAAAACACCGACTCACTAAACATAACTTAATGCAGCTATTAAAATATACCTACTAAAATTTGGGGGCAGAAAAACAGTTCTGGTAATTCTGCAGATTTTGGAGAAAAACAAAAGGGTTTTTTAAAATGAAAAAAGTACAAACACACCTGCTCAAGAACAATTGGATTCTGGGTTCTCAGCACAGTTTGCACCATGTCCTAAGTGAAACCGAAACCACAGCAATGATGGCTTAATAATTAAACTTTAATCCCTTCGGAGTCTGTGGCAAAGTTCAGATGCTTCAGTGTGTCCAGAATCTCGGAGAAACCCAGGGGTCTCACCGCCGAAAAGGCCCCCTCTTATTTGACAAGGGAGCATCCGAAGTCCTGACCTGAAGGCTGATGGCCAAACCTGCCTGCTGAGCTGCCTTGCAAGACTCCTGCACGCGGGAGAGCCCTCCCCTGCCCCCCTCCCTCTGCGGCAGGTGGAGAGCAAGTGTAGGGGGGGCCGGGTACCCTGCCTGACAGCAAGAAAAGGTGGGGGCTTCACAGGAAGGCGGAAGGCGAGAAGCATGGACGTCCTGGGTTTTAACATAAGGCACCTTCCTTTTTTTCCATGCTAGTATTGCCTCAATCAGAATCCCAGCCTGGATCGATACGGACCAAAGCCTCTTCCTTACAACACCGTGTAAGTACTCTGCACTGCCCCTTGCCTGGGGCTAATCGCTCCTCCCACGACTTTCCAGCAACTCACTGCGATGTTCTGCTCTTTGCCTACAGGAACACCTACAGGAGTTTTGGAACAGCCTTCAGGTACCTGATTCTTTGGGGACCAAAAGTGGTGCCGGGAATGGGGGTGGAGAACTCTGCTCTCTCCACAGCCCCAGGTGGAATATGGGCTCTTAGAGGAGGGAGGTGGCTGGCCAGTTGCAAGAATTCTGTTAGCTGCGGGCAAAACTATTTGCAATGCCAAACGCAATAGGATCATGGTCTGTGGGAGGAGGTACCCATTTTGCAAAAGGCTCTTTTGAAGATGCTAGAGTAGAAGGTCCAGCCGGCCTTGGGTGACCTGAACCAAGCAGGACTGAATAGAATATTCAGAGCTGGAAGGGACCTTGGAGGTCTTCTAGTCCAGCCCCCTGCTCAAGAAGGTGACCCCATCCCATTCCAGACAAGGGACTGTCTAGTCTCTTCTTAAAAACCTCTAGGGATGGAGCAGCCACAACTTCTGAAATGTCAGGCTTGCAGTCTGGGCTGCTGTGGAGAAATCTCACCCTCCAGGGCCGTTCCAATGACTCTGCCATCCCCAGCAGGCTGCCTGCCCGGGAGAATGTCAGACACGGAGAAGCTGCTGCTTCCCGGTCATTTCTCTCTGGGGCAAATCTCTTCTGCAGTGATCCCAGAGCAGCCAATGAGGGTGTGTGATGACTCGGGGTGTGACACAAAAATAACACAGTCACAAAAGTAGAATAAATTCCTTTTAATGCCTCCAACTTGGGCCCCAATGTCCAATTATCCTCGACTTGATATCAAACTCTTCTAAAATAACAGACTATGAAGAGAGTAAATGCAGTCCAAACCAAAAGTAAAAATAATTAGAAATAAAAAAAAACCAACTTTGCAGGCTGCCAACACTGGAGTCATTAACACGGCAGGCCAGGATGATAAATTGCAGACTTTCACAAGATAACCCAGCAACCACAGTTGGGAAGACACCAAAACCCAGATAAGCCTCGACCAAGTTAAAGCACACTTTGCTTCCAGCAAAGAGCTATTTAAAATGCCCCACTTATATCCTGTTCTCCCAGCTGCAACTAATGAAAGGGATCAGGGCCTTTTCCTCTCCCGTAAGCCACGTTACTCCCTTCTCCGTTCCTCCCTGCGTGCCCTAGGATGAAGAGGGGGTGGCCCTGGGTCTTCCTCTGAATGCTCAGTTGGACTGAGCCCTTCCCCCGTTTCTTCCACAGCCACACTCCCACTCCCTGTCAGTTGCTCAATCTCCCCCTCAGAGTCAGACTCCAACATGGGCATGACAGGAGGGATCCATGGGGAGGGATCCTGAAGGAGCCCTAGCAGACCTGAGCAAACATGTGTCCTTCTTCCTTTCAGCCGCTCTCACTACCTTGAGCCCTGGCACTAAGGAGCCGGTCCCTGAAGAGGCCTGAGGCTCAGGATGCCTCCTGGTGCAGCGTTTGAACACCCACAAACAATAAAAAAAGCTATTAGTTGCCTCAAGAGGAGACGTGTTCTGACCCAAACCCTTTTCCAAGAAAACAAACATGAACCAAAGGGAACAGAAACCTTTTACTGATTCTTACGAATCCCCGGTTAAAAGGCTGTTGCAAACTAATTGATTTTGATAAACACAAGCCTTGCCAAAATTGTGCGAGGCTGCCAAGAATCACAGCTAAGAAATATTTCACAACACAAGAGTCTTCAAATACCAACTTAAGATACTGCAATGTCCACGAGGCTGGAGTTTCAAAACGTTTTTGCTTCCTGCAAAGAACATCTGATTTACAGCTGGCTTTTATCCTCTTGAGGGAGGGGCCATTACCTTGCAACCGCTCCCAAGTCGCCCGTGCTGCTGCAGCTGCTCTTTTCTGCGAGCAGCCCTGCGTGCGCATGCCCTTGGCACAGGCTCCTTGGGAACCTCCTCATCGCTGCTGCCAGCCCCCACAATCTTTGAAGGCAGCAGTCCACTCCCTGATGGTCCTGGGCCCTCATCTGAGTCCTCAGCTGTCCGCACCTGCTGCCAGTAACCACAACAAGAAGTGGCCGAGGAAGGCATCTCCCAGGCAGCAAATCATGTTTTCGGCTTTGTGCTTTAAAGTTTCAAGGATGCAGACAAAGAGGAAAGGCCTCCGGGTCATTTCTCCAGGCCCCCCCCCCCCCCCCCCCCCGGTGTGACGTGAAGAAGCAGCCCCAGCATCAAAGCGCCTCCAGAAACAAACTAGGATTTGACCAACCTATAAAGGCCGGCATCTTTCTTTCAACCATGTGGAAAATTGAGGGGGTGGGGTACCTCATGGAGGCATTTCTGCCACAAAGCCAAGCCAGCTTTGTGTGCTAAAGCAGGGGTCTCCAATCTTGGCCACTTTAAGACTTGTGGACTTCAACTCCCAGAGTTCCTCAGCCAGCAAAGGTGATTGAGAAGTTGAAAAAAAGGCTGGCTGAGGAACTCTGGGAGTTGAAGTCCACAAGTCTTAAAGTGGCCAAGGTTGGAGACTCCCGTGCTAAAGGTTTTGTGTGTGTGTGTGTGTGTGTGTGTGTGCCCGTCCATCCAAGGCCCAAAGACGGCTCTCCAGAGTGACCCAGGAATGGGAACTTGCCCAGCAGATGCAGACCCGGTGAAAATGGTGAATCCAGTGGCTGCATCCATGCAAGGCCCTCCACAGTTTTCAGGTGGTCCTTGACTTACAAGCATTAGTTTAGTGACCGTTCCAAGGTAACGGCAGCACTTAAAATAGCTGCTCATGGCTGGTCACTTATAACTATCACCGCATCTCCTTGGTCATGTGATCGAAATCCAGGCACTTGGCAACTAGCTTGTATTGATGACGATGGTTACGTGATCGGTATCTGTGACCTTCCCAGCTGGCTTTGGACCAGCCAAGTCAATGGCGGAAGCTGGATTCACTTAATAACCACATGATCCACTTAACAACTGCAATGAGTCATTTAGCCATGCTAGCGAAAAAGGTTGAGTTGGGTGCAACTTAGTCACCTTGCTTGGCAACAGAAATTCTGCTCCCAATTGGGCCGTTAGTCAAGAACTACCTGTGCTCAGAAGGGGTGAACCTTGAGTCAATCTGGGACAGGTGAGTTTTGCTTTGGAAGGTGCTGCTTTCCAGCCCCTGGAGCCAATGGAAAGAGACCCTGGCTGACGGAAGCACACCAGGGCTTCTGCAGTGGGGGGATTCACATCATTTAACAGCTGGTTCTCTGCCCAAATGATTTCTTCCAACAACCAGTTTACCAAAATGCTCAGAAAGTTAACGAACCAGTTGAATCCCACCATGATCCCAGAAGGGTCAACTTTTGGAAGTGGGCAAGATCAAGAAACACGGCGGGAAAGCCTGCTCAAGTTTCTCCCAGCCCCACCTTATAATCAGAAAACTCAAGGTGGGATTATTTTGAGTTTCTTCCTTCCTTCCTTCCTTCCTGTCCCAAGGTCAGGCAGACATTCCTTCGCACCAAGACCGTTTCCCCCACCCACCACTCTCCTTGTTACTTTTCTTGCCCTGTGGGAAGAAGGGAGGACTCTCCCTCCGTTCCCCTCCCCATAGTCCTAAAAGATGTGAGAAGGGACGGCATGAAGGGAGGGGGAGCCAGACTCTTTCCCCCAGCCCAAAAGGAAAGGCCCTACATTTCAAGACTGGGGCAATGCCACCAAAGCCTTGGCTGACCAAAAGGATTCCCCCTCCTGTTTGGCGTGGCTTGTGCCAACTGAAGGAGAGAACCCCATCTCGGGGGAGGGGACGCCATGTATCCACGTCCTTGCCAGATGGTCAGGTATCCTCATCCCAGGGCAAGCACTGGTAGTCCATGAGAAAAATGGTCCGCAGAGAAATGTCCCCCCCTCCCAAAGCAATTAATCCAGGTTGTGCGGGAACACAAGGCTGCACTGCCCACATGGCCCGCCCACCCACTCACCCCCACTCTTCGGCCAAGCGCAAACCTTACCTTGAGTAGAGCCACGCGAGCTGGAACTGGAAGGTAAGACCAATGGCAGGGGAGGGAAATCTGCCCCGGGGTGGCTTGCTGACGTTGGTGGGAAAGTTGGTCCCCTATTCCAGAGCTGCAGGAGTCACAGCACTGGCCCTTTGGTCATCCCGGAGCAGCTGCTTCTCCGCCTGGGTGCACCGGCCTGCCATGGACTGGAGCAGCTGCTCCGGGCTGACCAAAGGGCCAGTCCTGTGACTCCGGCAGCTCTGGAATAGGGGACCGACTTTCCCACCAACGTCAGCAAGCCACCTGCCAGTCAAAATTCATATTAGTGGTCAAGGGGATTTAAAATTGGTGGTCCCTGAGGTTCACAAGGTTGGCGACCCCTGCCCTAAACAAGGTTTTATCCAAAGAAACAGCCCTTTCTGCTCCCGGCTGTGCCAACACCAACTGCTCTCGAAGCTCCCTGTGACAGTTTTAACCAACAACCTGAAAGTGACCCTGCCAGTGATCTCCCCTCCCTCTGCACTTGAGCCTTTTATCTCGGTGCCCCCACACAGCCTGACTGATTTCTCCGAGGTGTCTTGTTAGAATTCTGGCAGAAATTGGCCCACCCCTGGATGTGTCCATTGTAGGAAAGCTGGTGGTGTCATCTCGACTGTCCACCCGCAGCGCTGCTCCCATTCAAAAGTCTTTGGGTTGATCTGGGCTTCCAACCACCCAGGAGGATTCAGCAGCTGATGTTCAATAATGTTGGTGCCCCACTGGCTCATTCTCACTCCTGGAATACACAGCCCCGGGGCAAGGCAGAGACTGAGAAGAGTCGCCAATGGTGGTTAGATGGCTTCCTGCAGAAGAGTAGCATTTCAGGCACTGACTTTGTATTTCAAATTGTTTTAAAGTGTGTGTATCATCTAAGGCAGTGGCCGCCAACCAATGGGCCGTGGCCCACTGGTGGTTCGTGAGAAATGTCACCCCAGAGCACCTCGCAAAGCAATTAATCCAGGCTGTGCAAGAACACAAGGCTGCACTGTCCACATGGCCCGCAGGAACCCTCCCCACCCACTCACTCCTTACCTGGCAAACTTGCCTGCTAAGTTGCTATTTTTCCTTTTTTTTCCCCGACCATCAGCTGTTCTGACCATCAGCTGTGCCGAGAGATTTAGATTAGCTAGGAAGCAGGAAATCATTGGATTTGACTGATGGTGCTTTCTAGTTAATCTTTAGATTTTTGGCTCTGCTTTTAAGCAGAGCCAAACCTTCCTTAGGACCGAACTTTCTATTATTCAGTGCAGACTCAGGTAGCTGATAGCAGATAGACCGATCTCTGAATGAATCTGTGATTCTGTGAGCAACTCAATCTGCCTGCCTACTTTGCCTGATTTTGGGTAAAAGTTACTCTTTTTTTAATGAAAAATTCAATATTAAAATAAATATTTATATTATTTACATACAAGGCATGCCTAGTCAGTCACATGACCATCAAACACACCCACAAATTAGGCCATACCCAAGAACCGGTTGTTAAGAAATTTGAATCTCACCCCTGCCTCTGTGTGATCTCTTTCTCTCTCTCCTCCCTCTCTCCAACGTCAGCAAGCCACCATCAGTCAAAATTCATATTAGTGGTCCCCGGGATTTAAAATTATGAGTTTGGTGGTCCCTGAGGTCCAAAAGGTTGGCGACCCCTGACCTAAGGTAACTCTGGGGTCTACCAGGTTTTTGATGCCCGATTCCTCGTTTGCCCTGAATTGCACAAATATCCACCAGAGGCTGCTCTGCATAATCCAACCTTGGAATTGTATTGCTAGAGACATATTGCTCATGTTGATCTAGATCAGGGGTCCCCAAACTTGCCAACTTTAAGACTTGTGGACTTCAACTCCCAGAATCCCTCCTCCAGTCATGTTAGCTCAAGAATTCTGGGAGTTGAAGTCCACAAGTCTTAAACTTGCCCATGTTTGAAGGCTCTTGACCTAGATGGAACAAACACTGTTTCAGGTACTGCAGCAACACTATGTCTCTAGACCTGCATTAAGGATACATGTGCCTTCTGCAAACACCCAAATGTTGGTCTTGGCATCAGTTTGGGACCAGCCCCCTCCCACTTGGGACACATTCTTACACACACACACCAAACTGTAAAAACGGGAAAAGGTTGGGGGGGGGGAGAGAAACAGATGTGCTGCCTGAACTCTTTAGGGATCAGCAGAATTAAAATCCAGAAGCCTCGTCCTGCAACAACGGTGTTATTAAATGTGTGCTGTTCTTGACATGCTGACTGCTTTCAAAAGTGCTGGCATTTTGCCCATCCTATTCCCCATTCTGGTGCTTAACTGAACTTGTCCACAGGAGCCTGCACAAGAACCTAGCTTATACATACATTGTTGGGCAAATTCATTTTCTCATGCCTGACCTAACCTAAAGGATGTTGCAACAGATAAATAGAATGAACAGAGTTCTGAGCTCTTGGCAAAAAGAGCATATTTGTTTAAAAATATTCAATTTTTGAATATTATTATTGGGAAATCTGCCTAGGATACAGTATACAAGAGTATTTCCCTTCCAAATTTTGCCTAGAACCCAGCAAGAAATATTTTAACAATAGACAAGCAAAGCACCAAGAACCTCATCTGGACATGGGAGTCCAGTTGTATGAAGGAGCCTGCCTTCTGGCAGTGTTTGACACCTTCCTCAGCTGCTACGTATTTTAATTTTTATATTCTTGGCTGGAGCTGCTTTTAGTTGATTTTAATTTTGTTCATCATCCACTCAAAATAAATCTAAGCAAGCCAACTAAATTCATTTTTATGGAATCATTTACCTCCATTTTTACAATAAGATGAACTGAGAAATCTCTTTTTCTTAGTGATTCCTGTGCTCTCAAAAGGAAAATGTCCCTCCCAGCAACCCTCGACCCTGGCAAAGCACAGGATAGAAACTATTCTCCCAAAACGGCAGGAATGTCGCCCTTTCTCCTCCCTAAATATTGTTGGGATTTTGCACTGGAGGGGAAAACGGCAGCGGAGAACCTGCCTCTGGGCTCCAGGTGGAAGGCCGAGCCAAGGGCATTATAATGGCTGACCATGAAAACCCATGTGCTAGACACATGACAAGAGAGTCAGCCTTAAACTCTGGTCGAGTGGAAGGCCATGGATTGTTTCCCAGCAAAACCGTCATTCTGTAACATGTAATTTTGGGGTAATTTTCATTAGATTTTGTGTGGTTCACGGTCAGGGGTGGGATTCAATTTTTTTAACAACCAGTTCTGTGGGCATGGCTTAGGTGGTGGGCGTGGCTTAGGTGGTCATGTGACTGGCTGGGCGTGGCCAACTCAACATCACTCACATCGAGGCACGGATCTCCTCGCCTGGCCTCTCATGACTGTGGGGTGCTGCAACAGTTGTAAGTGTGAAAAATGGTCATAAGTCACTTTTTTCAGTGCCATTGTAACTTTGAACGGTCACTCCACACAAGCAAAGTACCAGCAAAGGAGGGGGAAAAAACTCCAGAGAGGTTCCTTAGACAGGAAATCTAGTCCTGCCAAGAATGTAATAAGGGTTAACGGAGAGGCAGTTTCTGTAAGCAACACCAGAATGTTTCCTTCCTGCCTTCCTTACAGGATTAGCCCAGTAATTTCTTCGAACAACCGGTTCTCCGAATTGCTTAGAATGTTAATAACCAGTTCTAGTGAATAGGTGTGAACTGGTAGAATCCCACCCCTGCCTCAGGTGCAACACTTCATTACAAGCCCCTGGTTGTTCCTCTGCTTCAATCCTTGCTTCGGACCTCTGTGTGCAGTGACCAATCGTGTGTGTGTGTGTGTGTGTATACACACAGAGACACACACATGTATATACACACACATATACACACACACATATACACACACACGGAGGGAGGGTGGGGGAGAATATGAACAGATAGCGCTTTGTGCAAGGGTTGGGTTGGGTTCCGTGCTTGCCTTTGGAATCTCCTCAGGGACTCCAGCTCCAAAGGCAGAGGCATCTCTGGGCCTTCCTGCTTAGGATTTCAAGCTCTCTCTGTAGCTGAATCACCCAGGCTGCCCGTTGCTTTCTGAACGCCGCTCTGAGTGAAAATATAGCTCCCTCCCCCCAAAATGGCCCTAAAGGGAGGGTTCTGCCTGCAGGGCCCGCAGGCAAGGAGGCCATTTCCCTTCCAAGACCAGCCCTGCTTGATCCCAGACAGGAGCAGCCTCTCCGGTCCAGGGGGGGCAAAGGCAGCCAAGAACAAGGGGCCAGGAACTCTCCTTGGCCAAATCAGCGTGGGAGGTCCGGGTGTCCCCAGGAATATTCAGAATTCAGCTCAGGAAAAGGCCCAAGCAAGAAGGGGGGGTGCAGCACAGACAAAAAGGGGCTCGGGCAGGAGAGGTGGCAAATAGGCAGAGGAGGGGGGGGAGGAGGGGACTGAAACAATGGAGCCTGCAGAAAGGAAGCCCACAAAAGCCTCCCGAGGGAGGAGGGCCTTCTCGGCTCTCCGGAAAGGGAGAGGCCTGCTTCCATCTCACAATATCCTGCCTAGCCGGCTCTCTGGGCAAAGCCTTTCACCCCCCCACCCCCCTCCCAAAGAAAGACCAACTGATGGGTTCCAATTCCCAGAGATTCCACTGCAGCTTTTGCAAGGCTGTAAAACTCACATCCAGCTGAGCTACAGGGTTGCGTTAATCACTTTTTTTTTTTTTTAAAGGCCATCCCAAAAAGGGAAATTCCCTCTCTAAAAGCTGCCTCTGCGCTGCTGCTGGGAGGCCGTGAAAAGGCCCAGGACTCAACAAGGAGAAAACAGAAGCTCTACCCCAAACGGGTTATACTCTGCTCCTCCTCCAAATACGATGCCGCCTCCGAAGGGACCTGGGATAGAAAGCCCCCTCTTCCCTCCCCCCACCCCACCCTGGCCCCCCAAAAAGGACAGCATCACTTGTTTTTTTTTACTGACCCCACTGCCGGCTTGTAGCCATCTTCTAATTCAGGGGTCCTCAAACTTGGCAACTTTTAAGATTTGTTGACTTCAACTCCCAGAATTCTCCAGCCAGCTGGAGTCTTAAAAGTTGCCAAGTTTGGGGACCCGTTCTAATTTAATGCAGTAAGTGGTTCTATGTACCTCATACATCTGTATATGCATAGACACCCCTGCTGCACGCACACACACACACACACACACACACGCTGGTCCCTGACGAAGGCATGTGCAGAAAAGGCTCAACGGTCTCAAATCTGGTTTATATGACTGGCAAGTGCAGCCTTTTCGCACTTGGGCTTTTGGGTTCCAAAAGATACAATCCTAGGACAGGTCAGTGCAGTTTTAATGAATGTTTTCTGTCCAAGCTCTCTTCAGTTGCATGTCTTGAATGTTTACATTTCTCAGAGGTTACACAGAGAAGAAGCCTATCTATTTATACCACAACGGAGGGGGGGAGGGTGTAGGAGGAGGAGGCTGGCGGGGGGGGGGGGATGCTCTAGCTTTAATAATACGTTAAAATAGATAAATTGAGTTTTCCTCCATGCCCTTCCGGCTGCATTTCCAAGGGCTGGAGTGGAGGAAATCCAGTCCCAATGGTTGTAGGCGACTGAAGCCAAAACAACCATATAAGGGTTGCTGGCTGGAGCATCTGCTGCATGGAGAAACCACGGCAGTGAGTGAGAGGAGGCCTTCCAGCCTGGCATGCATGCCTCCCTCCCTCCCTCCTTCTCGGCCCTCCCTAATCCTCAGCCGCTCCCAGCGTCCTGCTCCCTCGTTCACTCCAGAGTCAGCCCTTGGCTTCGTAAACACAGGGGCACCGCAGTGGCAGGGCGAGGCTGCAAGAGCCAGTCTTTCCATAGCCTTGGCCTTGTGCGGCCCCCGAAGCTTCGTTTACTCTGCCCGTGTTTGCCCATCGAAGGGCTGGGGCACGAGGGCTGTGCTTGGCACCGCTCAGGGCAGGCAGGGGGCCACCGTGTAAGTGCCTTCCGTGGAGGTGTGCTGCGCGCTGTGCTCCTGCAGCAGGCCCAGGTCCAGGAAGCGCTCGCCACACCACATGCACTTGTAGTGCTGCTCCCGGGTGTGGACCCCGTGGTGCTTGTTCAGGTGCTCCCGCTGCTTGAAGGCCTTCTCACAGGAGGGGCACTTGTACGGCTTTTCCCCCGTGTGGACACGCCGGTGGCGCTGCAGGTCGGAGGCGTACTTGAAGCGCTTCTGGCAGTCCGGGCACTTCAGCGGCCTCTCGCGGGCAGGGTCGCAGCGGTGCTGCACAAACTCCGAGGAGGAGAAGAAGCGCCGTTCGCACAGGGTGCAGCGGAGGGGCTTCTCGGCACAGTGCGAAGCCAGCTGGTGCTTCTGCAAGGCGGAAGCCCGCTTGTAGGCCTTGCTGCAGGCCGTGCACTTGAAGGGCCGCTCCGCGCTCTGCACGCAGCGGTGGCGCAGCAGCTCGGAGGACTGGCTGAAGCCCTTCTGGCAGGCGTTGCACTTGAAGAGATTCTCGATGCCGTGGACGTGCTGGTGGTAGAGCAGGTGCGCTGGCTGCACAAAGCCCTTCTCACACAGGGAGCACTTGAAGGGCAGCGGGGCGGCCTCCTGCTCGGAAGGAGGGGCGGGGACCACGGCCTTGTGAGTGCGGCGGTGGCGCATGAGCGCATACTGCTGCTTGAAGCTCATCGGGCAGAGGTCGCACTGAAAGGGGCGCTCCGTGCTGTGGGTGCGCTCGTGCTGCCGGAGGTCCGAGGGCCGCCGGAAGGCCTTGTGGCAAGCCGCACAGCGGAAGGGCCGCTCGCCACTGGGCGTGCAGGGGTGCTGCAGCAGCTCCGAGGACTCTTTGAAGTGCAACTCGCAGACGTTGCAGCGGAAGAGGTGGGCCTCGCCCGAGTGAGCATACATGTGGCGCACCAAGTGGGAGCGGTGCTTGAAGGCCTTCTCGCACACGGTGCACTTGTAGGGCCGCTCGGCGCTGTGTGTGCGCTTGTGGTGCACCAGGTGCGAGGACTGGCTGAAGCTCTTCTCGCACAGGCTGCACTTGTAGGGCTTCTCCCCGGTGTGCACCCGCTCGTGCCGCGACAGCTCCGAGAGGTGCTTGAAGGGCTTCTGGCAGATGGAGCAGCTGTACGGCTTCTCCGCGGGGGCCCGGTTGAGGGCCGCTGGCTGCTGTGGGGGGGCCGGCTCCTCGGGAGCTGCCACTGCCGCCGCGGCCGCCTTGTAGGTCTTTTCACAGATGGAGCACTTGACGGCCGTGTTGCCATTATGGACACTGTGGTGCTGGGCCAGCGAGGTGAGCAGGGAGAAGCCCATCTTGCAGACACCGCAGACAAAGGGCTTCTGCTCCACCTGCAGGCACTGGTGCTCCAGGAGGTCCGTGGCCTGGTGAAAAACCTTCATGCACTGAGTGCACTGGAAGGAGCGGTCGTGGCCGCCTTGTAGGCACTGGTGCTCCTGGGGGTTGGAGAGGTGAGACAGGTCGTGCCCACAAACCCCACATTTGGGAGAGGCCTCTCCTCCACCGCTGGCAGGGATGGGTGGGTGCTGCAACCCGCTGGGCTCCGGCTGCAGGAGGATACCATAGACGGCACAGCCCAAAGGGTTCTCGGTCACCGCACTGGGCGGGATGGGGTGCTCTGGAAGGGCGGCCGTGGCCCCGTGGTGCGGGGGCTGCTGGGGGGGTGGCGGCTGCTGGGACCAGGTCTCTGACATGCTGGGGAGAAAAAGAGGGGGTTCCACAGTGAGCGGTTTTGCTGCTCAACTGAAGGCCGAGCAATCAAGGAAACCTATTCCTAGAGAGCGATCGCTAGAGGGGTCGTGCGAATCCTCGTAGGAGGGTCCAGCTACCTTTGAGACACATCAGACCAAAGCAGGCCAGACATTCCAGCGGTCACCTTGTGGTCCCAGCCCCTTCTTCCAGAAAATCTCTGTGGGAACCTGCAAAGGAAGAGAGTAGGCTAGTAAGAATCACCGGCAGCTGCCTTTTCCAACAGAAGTGGGTTTCAGGTTGGGATCCGGGTGTGGGAGCTCTCCAAAAGAAGGTTCCTTTACCCGAAAACGCAGCATTGAAAACTGGGGATCAGAATCAGGAAGAGAGCGTTAACCCTAAACAGGCCGTATTTCAAGATTTCCCCCCTCCCCCCCAACAGGCCCTGAATTGAAATATCTTGCTTGCTTCACGGCGACCTGGAGTTCACTCAATTCTGAAACCAAGAAGCCATGTGAGCAGCAGAAATCCCGGTGCCTGTTACTAAGAGGAGATCCTCTTTTTTTTTTTAAAGTTAGGAAGATCCGAACTTAGGATCTGTGATCAGCAGCCTGGAAAGACCAGTCTGTTACATTCAGAAAAATACTCACTGCAAGGACGGCGGATGGAAACCGAAGAAAACTCTTTAGAGGAGCCTTGGGATCAATCCCATTTCTTTCAAAGGAAGTGACAGGTTGCCTAAGAATGTCCCCATGGCCCAGATCCCCTCATGGTTCCTCTTTAGGCTCCACAGTAAAGGGACCCTTTGGCTGCTCTCGGGGGACCCCCCAGCCTCAGTCCCCAGGTGCCCTTTCTGCTTTGAGGAGGGGGGCAGAATTGGAGACGGGTCCCAGGGCATCTGCCCAGCTCCCCCCAGAGCAGAAGGGCTGCCCTCCCCTCGTCCTGACGCCTCTCTCCACTCAGGCAGCCCGGCTGCAGCGGCAGAGTCGGAGGGTCCCCCGGGCAAGTCCTGCCGAGGATGGAACAAACGCCAAAGGTCGCCACGCATCAGGCGTGCAGCCAGCCCAGCCCGGCGCTTGTTCCACCCGGGGGTGCTCTGGGGGGCGGCGGCACAAACCCGGCCCGGATCCTCGCCTCTTTCCGCTCCTCCGAAGGCGGGGAAGGGGAGCACAGGAGCCGCACCGGCCTTCGGGGCCGGCCTTCCTCCGCCGGCTCTGCCCTCGGAGCGGGGGGGGGGGGGGGGGGGGGGCGCAGCGGCGGCCTTAACGCTACACCGCGAAGGGCCCGACCGGGCGAGCCGGCCTCCGCCGGGCAGGCTGCGAGGCCCCCCGGCTGTCCCCGGGCCGCGCTTCCTCTGCCGCAGCGTCGCTGGGCCGCCCGGCGCTCCCGGCTGATCCGGGGAAGCCCAGCGGGCGACCGAGAGGAGCGGCGGGGGCGGGGGCCGGAAGCCCCGCAGGCCGAGGGCGCTGACCGCCGGGCGGGAAGGGCCTGCGCGCTTCCCGGGCGAGGTGGACCCGGCAGACGGAGCGCGGCGCCCCCTCGCTCGGCCCCGCAGCGGCCTGGCTCGCCCGAAGCCCCCCCGGCGCCGCCCTCCTGCCTACCTGGGGCCTGGCGCGCCGCTCCGATCCCCGGGCTCGCGTAGCGGGCGGGCGAGGCCGGCTGGCTGGGCGAGGAGGCGGAGGGGGGGGGCACCGGCGGGCGGGGAGGCGCCTCGAGGAAGGGGCGGCGTCGGAGAGAGCCGCGGAATCGGCGCTGCCCTCTGCCGGACCGCGGGGGCAGCCGCGTCGGACGCGAGGGGGGACTGGGGCGGGCGGGCCGGCGGGCGCCCCTGGCGGTGGGTCCTCCCACTCTGCGTCTCTGCGGGCGCTCGCTTGGCGAGGGAGGCCTCCATGGGGCCTTGGCGGCAGCCGCGGCCGGCCGACCCTCCTTCCCTCCCTCCCGCTGCCCTGTGGCGGAGATCCGAGGAGCGCCGGGCGGCCGCAGGCGGAGGTGGCCGGTCCGTTAAGCCAACAACCACCGCGACGCTTCTGCCAGGATTGCCTGGCTCTTTTAGTAGCGGCAGCAGCACCCAGGCGGCCCCTGCCCGCCCCCCAAGCCCGCCTTGTACCGAGGCTTCTGGGGGGGGGGGGGGGTTTCCCTCCCGAGAACAAATTTTCTTTTTTGAATCCCACTTTATTAAGTAACAATAAATAGCAATATAGAATTTTTTATTGGCCAAGTGCATTGGAGACACAAAGAATTTGTCTTGGTGCAAATGCTCTCAGTGCACATAAAAGAAAAGATACATTCGTCAAGAGTCGAGAATCATCAGGTGCAACACTTAATGATAGTCATAGGGTGCAATAAGCAATCAAATCATACCAGGAAACAGTGCATATAAATCGTAAGGATATAAGTGACAAAGTTACAGTCATTCAGTCACAAGTGGGAGGGGATGGGTGATAAGGAGTGAGGAGAAGATGAATAGTAATAGTAGTGCAGACTTTGTAAATAGTTGGACAGTGTTGAGGGAATTATTTGTTTAGCAGAGTGATGGCTTTCGGGGGGGAGGGACACTGTCCTTGTGTTCAGTTGTTCTGGTGTGCAGGGCTCTATAGCGTCGTTTTGAGGGAAGGAGTTAAAACAGTTTATGTCTGGGATGTGAGGGTTCTGCAGATATTTTCACAGCCCTCTTTTTCACTCGTGCAGTATACAGGTCCCCGATGGAAGGCAGGTTGGTAGCAATTGATTTTTCTGCAGTCCTAATTATTCTCTGCAGTCTGTGTCTGTCTTGGGTTGCAGAACCAAACCAGACAGTTACAGAGGTGCAGATGACAGACTCAATAATTCCTCTGTAGAACTGTATCAGCTTTTATATCGTTTTCTAGCCTAATCTGAGGGGTTAGCAACACTCCCACCCCCCAAGTTTTGTGTCATCTGGGATGTTCTATTACACCTTTGTACACCCCTCATGTACATCTTTTATTTAAAAAAAAGGTTGAAGAGCACAGTCCCCCTGGGCAAGCCTGACAACCAAACTCTCATTTACTTCCCCCAAAGTTCCTGGGAGTTAAAAGTGCACACAGGAAGATCTGGAGTTCATGCATCAAACTAAGTTATAATCTGAATAATGCTCAGTTAACGGGGCTTTTACAGGGCACTAAGCCTTGAGCTCTGATTTATAAAACCTGGGCTCATGAAACCTGTTCGGTCAAAACTAAAGCAGCCCATTGTGGCCCTGCATGCTGGTTGCCCATGGGGTCGAATAAATGTGACATAGAGGCAAAACTTGGATAGTGATTCTGGGAGTTCAGTAGGACTGGAGTTCCTGAGACTAAAGATTTTACAAAAAGCAACGGCCTGAAATCTTGCCCAGCCACTTCTCCACTCCTGGCAGGTGCTATCTGTCCCCTTCAGCCAGTCAGATGCCACCATTTGCAGAGAGGCAGCCTCACCCATTGCTGAATGGATCTCATTGCTAGGAAATATTTCCTCACCTACAACAGATCCTACCTTCTTGTAAAGTAAGCCTACCACAATGTTGTCCTGCGTTCTATATGACAGCTTTGCAGATGGTCCTCACTTAATGACCACAGTTGAGACCAAAATTTCCATTGTAAGTTGTTGTGGTTATTAAGAGGTCACCACATGATTTAAAGCAAATCACCAAAGTCATTAAGCAAAAGAAATGGTTCTTAAGCAAATCCATTCTCCAGAATGGGCATTTCTTTTTTAAAAAGAAAAAGAAATGGGGGGGTGGAGGGGTGTTTGAACAATTGTTAAATGATCAGTCATTAAGTGAGGACTACAGAATACAGAATAACTGTCAGGTTCCTGCCAGAACGCTGCCATTCCGAAGGGCAAGGGGGATGCTTTTGGGGGCTGATGGCTTTGACTGCTTTGGCTTTTGCTGTAACCGCATGGGAATTGGGGAGGGGGACTGGGCCATCAGGATCAGAGGTGGGATTCAGCCGGTTCTGACCAGTTCTGGAGAACCGGTAGCGGAAATTTTGAGTAGTTTGGAGAATCGGCAAATCCCACCTCTGACTGGCCCCGCCAACCCCATCTCTTCTCTGCCTCCCATTGAGTCCCAGCTGATCGGCTGGGTCTTCTTAGGTTGCCTTTCACAGGAGAACGGAGCTGGAAAGCAGGCTAGTGGGGTGGGGAGGGAAGGGGGATTTTGTAGTATCCTTCCCCTGCCACGCCCACCAAGCCACACCCACCAAGCCACGCCCACAGAACCGGTAGTAAAAAAATTTGAATCCCACCACTGATCAGGATAGATTCCTTCCTAGCTGGTCCCAGCCTGTTACCCAAGGCCACAGCGCTCCGAGGATTACCTGTTATCGCCTTGGAGCTCTCATAACACCTTGGCAGCATCCCATTGGCTACTGGTGGACATGGGGCTCCGGGTGGGGGTTGAACAGAGGAAATTAGCTTAATGCTTTGTGTGGGAATTTTCAGACTCCGCCTGACTTCTCTGCAATCCCCTCTCTCAGTAAAAACTCCTTTGGAACTCCTTTCAAGAGTCATGCTTTCCTGAGAAGGGAGCCGAGGCAGGTCCTTACAATAACAAAATTGGAAGGGGTTTTGGAGGTCTTCTGTCTAGGCCAACACTCTGCTCAAGCAGGTTATCCTGTACCATTCCAGACAAATGGCTGTCCAATCTCATCTTAAAAACCTCCATTGATGTAGCATTTTGGTCAGGAATCGGTATTCTCATCTCTCTCACTCTTCTGGGTACTTGTTTCAAGACCACAATCTCCTTGTCTTTATATTTCAATGTTTTCTCTTTTGCCACTTGCAATATTTGCGTTTTAATGGCTTTCTTTGTAAATCTAATGTGAACTTCTCTTGGTAAGCTATTTCTCATTGCATATCTTGTGAAGACTCGATAAACCTCATCTATTCCATCCATCATCTTCTCTTCAGTTATTTCCAAAACTTCAGCCAATATTTCTATCATTATCTCAGCTAGGTTTTGTCCCTTTTCTTCCTCTATGTTTTGGAATCTAATATAAAATTCTGATATGTCCGTCTTCCATCTCAACATCCCACTTTTATCTTGTTCAACCACAGTTAATCTGTTATCAACATCTCCAATCTTCTTGTCTCTTTGTTTATCTTCTTCTTCAATTTTTTGGAATCTCTCATCATACTTCATCATCATTTGTTGAATGTTCTCCACCTTTTCATCAGTTTTCCCTGTTCTTTGTTCGATGTTCTCTGTTCTCTTTTCAATATTCTCTGTTCTTGTTTGAATATTTTGAATTCCTTGCATAATCATCTGCAGGGTCACTTTTTCTTGTTCTTTTTCTTGCCGTAACATTGTCTGTATTGAATGTTGTCCTCCAGATGGTGGAGAGGAAGAAGTAGAGGTTGAGGAACCAGGGGCTGTTAGTTTCCTACTCATTTCGAGCAATTCAAAATCTTCAGGTTCTTCTAGACCTTAATCCAATTGTGAAGTAACCAATTGCAATTCCAAATAAAAATAGCAGGAAAAAAGCCAAATAGTAGCAATAATAATAATAATAATAATAATAATAATAATAATAATAATAATAATAA